>WIQG01000546.1:0-69357 GCA_014925785.1 Mycena galopus ATCC 62051 | reverse complement strand
ATATGCGTTGATATGGTCAACCACGATATGGCGGAGAGTACGTACAGGGAGCGAGTAGAGTTCATGTTGCTGAAATAAATTGTAGCGGAGGCACTCGAATTTGACTGAAATGTACCGTTCTATCATCCACAATTGACGAACTAGTTTCACGGAAGTGTTCCTGCTCACTGGTGCGTTTCCGCACGTCACAAAAATTCTGATGAAGTAAAGAAACTCTCACTTATTGATAAAGTGCTTCGCCGTGGCCTGTACGCCGGAAGACTGGATTCCGGTAATGGTCTATCGCTGGTTAGTACGTCGTGGAGACTCGTATTGAGGCAGGTACCTCGAATGCCCCTTCGCTACGGAAGAACCTCAATACAGAATGGTATACGTACAGCGAGAATTAAACGCACCCAGAGAGATATGGATCACCGCCGAACCTATGCATCCGAGTCAACACCGGAAAAATAACATGTAGGGATGTGCTCACCCTTCCCAGTTTCTACCCGCCGCAGGGGCACGCATCAAGTTCCTAGAGAGTGTTATTATCGTACCCCAGTTCTCTGCACTTGATCAACGCGAAACAACGAACATCATCGGACCCAATCCAACATGCACGCCCTTCCCTTTGAACTCGGCGCCTATTGCGGCACCTCGCTGGTTCATCAAGGTGCGGTTGAAACTGTCATTTCGAAATCACGTTGAACTAACCCATCTCTTAGACCGAGGATTGCACTCACGTCGCAGCGACATTGATGGCACTTCGAAGTTCGAAAGCAGTATGAGCTCGAAATGGAATTCTGAGCAGAAAGCCGAGGGGACGTACGCAGGAAACACAGAAACGAGATCGGCGTCCCGAACACCGACGGGGCTGTCTTCCAGGCAAAGTCCTGGGAACGCAATGGAGGATATCGCAGGCGTGTTTCCGACGCAGTGACCTATGGTTTGCGCACATCAAAACACTATATATAAAAGCATCTTGATTACAATACCTTTTTCCCAACCAATGCCTGGGACAAGGAGTCAGAGGGAAGAAAATGACGACCTGACTGCGATAACTAACCTGTGGCCAGGTTGACTTTGTCCTGGAGTGACATCTTCTGCACTGCAGCGGTGGCCTTGACGTATGCCGCAGCCCATTGAGGCGATATATTCACTGCACCAGTCAATTACTGTGGCCCGCCGAGAAAGAATGTTCGACACTCACATACTGTTCCCGAGGGGGCAGAGGAGCTCGATGTTGTGGTCGAGGATGAACTTGTCGAGCTGGACCGTGAAGTGGAAGTGCTACTGCTGCTGGTAGTGGTGGTGGCCGTTCCGGGTAAGCATTGAGAGTAGTCTTCGTAAGGGCGTCGTTCAGACAAGTAAACGATGAAATGAAAGCGCACATACATGCGTTTGAATAGGTGCAGACTCCTTGAGAACATGTAGTAGAACCGGTCCTGGAGGATGTTTTGAGTCCGAGAAGTGGCGTGAACATATTCCACGCATACCATCCTATCCCGCCGCTGGGTTGCGATAAATCAGTTAGTTAGTTGCGCAAACAAGTTCACCTTGGTCGACTCACCATTGGCCATACAAAATCGCCTGTGAGGATACATACGTCACGAATTGCGCGCTGACGACGACGCCGAGACCGAGAGAGAATCGCATACTTACGACTAGGACCCTCCGCAGAAGTCAATGACTTTATGACCGGCGGAAAATTCCCGGCGTAAGCACGATCCCGCGGAATATGGGTCCTGTGGCCACAATGCATCCCGATGTAAGGCCGAGGAGCTTGGACTCGTGGACTCGCGAGGCAGCTTTTGCCTCAGCTTCCGCAGGCTTAATGTCGTGCTTGGCAAACACCGAACATCGCATAAATCGGACTTTCAAGAAGCTCACCCGATCAGTATTTGAGTTGCATAACGTCCGTACCGCCGAAAGCTCGGTTTGTGGTTCGTCGGCGTATCCACCGGTCCTTTCTATACAATAATTTCAGTGAGTCCGCTCCACAGCCGACCCCGCGTACCTGCTGCTTGTATCTCTCGGAGAAGCGAAGTTCAAATGAATCCAGCATATATCCACCCAAATCTGATTCCGAGGGTTGAGCGAAATGAGACCGTCCGCAGAGGGAGCATCTCGTCATTTCCTCCACTGTATTTGGTAATTGGATACTTTTTCAAGGATGCTTGGGAATGGGCCTGTTACCGCTTGCACTCCCGCGGAAGTGTGCTAGCTCGCAACCGTTAAATCGTTCTGACCTTGAACGATACACCGTAGAGTCTGATAGGGCCAACGAAGGCAGGCAGTCGAGAAAATTGGCTGCTTATTCACCTGTGTGTATGCCTTACTGCAGGATAGAGGGGCATCAGGGTGCTCCAAAGGATATGACTTCACACCAAGAGGATGAAGGCCAAAACCACCCAAGTCGAAGGAAGATTCGAAATGCGGCACGCAATCATCTCGAGAGTGTATATGCAACTATGCAAACATATCACATAGGATTGAGAGAAGAGAGTGAAAGAAAGGACATACACCTAACCTAAGCTTGAATGCATTGAGATGCCGTGTTTCAAAAAAGAGGTACATACGACGTTCAACGTTGAGGGTGTGCCTAGTATTACTACGGAGGAATTAATGAGTGTGCACCGAGAACTTACGATTCAGCCAAAGCCGACGCCACGCCACTTGGGATTTGCATGCGAGTTACTTATGCGACGATGGTGCGTGAGTGGAAGCCTGAAGGAATCAGTGATCGGTGGCTGTACATAATAAATGATGCCCTTTCCCCAAACCACCATGTCCATCCTTAACTGTCCCTTGAACTGCTCCAGGAGATTACTGATAGGGTCGTACCCGTACCCTTTGTCTCCAAGAGACCTATCAAGTAACACCTCTCAGATTCCAGCTGATCACGGACAACTGAGAGTCGTGTGCTGGACCCTTAACCACGCCGTCGCACGCTCGTCTTCTCTTCAGTCCTTTTAGATGCCACAGCTCTCGGCTTGAAGCGGGCCTTTCGTACCTGGAAGCACTGGCTACAGGGGCCACGCCGTGGTCGGAATTTGCCCGCATCTCACAATCAACGCCTCTCTCCATCCCTCGTAGTTGATCCGAATGAGGGTCATGAAGAGGACCAATATCAGCTGCAGCTCGCCGAAGCCCGCCTGGAAAACGTCCTTCGTCCAGCCTCTAGAATCGCTTAAAAGCGTTACAGACCTGTTCTATAAGTAATGATTAATTGCCTCCGAAATTGATGCTCAATGCAAAACAGATGGGAATTTCAGCCTGGACAGAAGAGTCGAGGTGGACGCCGGAAACCATTCATGACTTCATAGGCTCTCTTCCTCAGCTGGATTTCCGATTGACGACTGGACGAGTCGGGCTTTGCGAGCAACTTCGATTGCTCCTTCGAGCGACTCACCAATCTTCGGACATTGACTGTTACATCTTCCAACGAATATATTTAGCGGGCGTCTGCCGATCGCTCCAAAATGCGGTTCGCAATAGTCCCGATCTCTCATTTCTTCATCTTGGGACCGACCACGCTTGGGGGATTCCCTCTCGCCTCAGTTTCGCCGACCTCTTCCCCGATCTTGCAGAGCCCCTCCGGTTGACTGGACTCCGCATGGATCGATACAACCTACGATTAGATCACAGCACGATACCTCATCTGCGATCTCTCAAGTCCCTCCAATTGTTTCAGGTATTCCGGAGATCTGGGACAGTCTGCCGCCAAGAGAGCATACATCTGATTGAGATTCACACCGACACCATCGAGGAGAGTCTGCTCGAGTACCTTTCTTCGTACTCTGGACTCGAACACCTCATCATTGCGTGTGCGGGTGGGAAGAGCGAAGTCGAGGCCAATCGACGCGCAAACGAGTTTTTCACCAATGCATTACCTCACCATACGCGGTCCCTTGTGGCACTTGGTTGTCGTGGTCATTGGGAAGGGAGATGGAGTTTCGGCATGCACAACGCCGGCGTGCTGGCTCAGCTGCAGAATCTGACATCCCTCTGCATGAACGTCAACTCGATACTCGTCGAAGCCGACGTCGGTCCACAAGACGCCGAGAGTCAGAGGAGCGGTAGGGCTCTCGGCGTATCTGTGGAGCTGGAAAGTGACTCCGATGGTCGCAATATGGTGGTGAGTCACATGTTTATATTGCTGCATTCCCCTGATGAGCGATGTATCCAGCATCGCTTCCTCGACTTGATAAACCAGCTCCCCATCATAGACGCAGGAATAATGCCTGCTGAGCCTCGTAGAAGCAGGGCTCTCGCTGGGGACAAGACCGCGCGAAGCACCGAGAGCTTTTTGTCAAGGAAATCAATGCGGCTGTTCGAGAGTTCAAGTCTCGGGACGGTCATATCTCGGCAGCGGTGGTACAGGCTGTACACCAGTACTACCAAATGGAGGGCGGGGAGGGAAGATATTGTGCGCTTCAGCCCAATATGTTGTTGTAGTGGTCCGATCTATGATCATCTACTTGGAGCTAGTTTGCGAATCTCTTTTCTTTTATATTTGACTCGAGCTTTTTCTTTGATATTCCAATAATATCATTGAAAAAGCGCGCACCCCGCTCTGAGCTCTTTCTTGCTCGAAAACCAACTCCGGGTTGAGGCAATAACAAAACAACGCAGTTGTGTTCGGTGTCTACGGCCCAAGTTGGAGTCGAACAAGCCTCTATGCAGTAAAGATTTCGCACCAGGTGCGCACCTCGCGCCTCTGGGTCTTTCTTGCTTGGAATTCAACCAAATTAAAACTTGGTGCGAGTTTCCTCAGGCTGTGCCATTTTTTTTCTCAGAAAAATAATAAAAAGCACAATCGCATTCAACCAAATAGCCCAGACTCGAGTCGAACGAGCTTCCCTGCAGTACCGCTCGAAATAGTTGCAATATGTGTTGCAGGTGCACCACACACTTCTGGGTCCTTTCTTAAATACTGCAAATTCAACCTGGAGTTGAGCCAATCCATTGAGTATGTCCTGATGTTTGCACAAATATTAATGGCTGTCCGAAATATCAATATTTCATTTTTGCCCTGATTCAGAATTGAGTTTGATACAGCTGATGTCGACGCGTATTCAAAGCAGGTGCGCACCACCCGCCTCTGAGTCTGTACCTTCCCTTGCTTGAAGTCGACTCGATATTATATTGCAGGGGGGAAAAACAACATTGGCCATGGCTCGTAGCTGCAACTGTTTTCAAGTAGGTAGCAGTGCGTCCCTCACATACCCTTGAGGCGGGAACCTCGGTCCTCGGTCACAAGATTGGAGGAAAGGTAGGAATAGCGCAGAATCTCAACAATAAAAATAATTCTCGCCCTTTTGATACATGGCCTGAGCTCGAGTCGAACGAGCTCGCCTGCACAAATATATACAGAGCCAAAACCCGGATCCGAAAAAAATCGACGTTGAGCGGCATCCGTGGGGCCTCCCAGCTGGGTTTTTTTTGTAGTATACCTGCGAGAACTAGACGTAATCTGGTGCAAAAAAACCGGGTCCATCCCACTGGTTTTTGCGCACAAAAAATGGAACAATTGCCAAAAATGGCCAATTTTTATCAGTTGCGGATCAGAGTCAACCACTTCAGATTAAAAACATGATTATTCATATCTACGACATTTTATAGAGCAAGTATTTTGGGCCGGAGTAATCTCTCAACGTTTCTGAGCATTATCCAATGGCATCGGAATCGGCGAAGATCGGCTCATCGTGACATCATCGGAATTTTTCGGATCTAGGTCCATCTCGGAATTCGGCCAAATAAGTAAAGGCGCCGTGTGATCCGGTGGCTTCATCGAAAATTGTGAAAATATTTGAGGGTAAATTACAGACTATATATTGTACCCCAGCACACTTGGACTTTTGAAATTACCTCTCACAGCCATACAACAGGGGGTCAACTTTTTTTTTCGGATCCGGGTTTTGGCTCTGTATCTATATATCTAGATACATACTTATTGCAAGTGCGTACCTCGCGCTCTGGGCCTTTTATTGCTTGAAATTCGACTTCGTGTTGGGCCAATTTACGGATTCAACGTGCAATTAAAAAGGTTAATCGAGTCCCAGGAATGGCCCAGTCTCGAGTCGAACGAGCGTCCCTGTATCATTTGTTTGGAATGCTCCCATTACAGAAAGCAAGAGCGCGCTCCGCGCCTCTGGGCCTTTCCCTGCTGGAAAGTGCTGAGGCAACAATTTAAATGATACGGTGAAGTAAAGGAATAAGAATATTAATAATGAGGACCGAGGCTGAACGTTTCATTTGACTCGACCAGCCCCTGGTTTCCGATTCCTGGGGTACGTATACTGGGCCCAGGATTTGAGTGCCTTCATACGTCGACGATAATGTCCGTATGGACAAAAGAAAATCTTTGGTCCATTCCCTGAATGGCCCAGGCTCGAATCGAACGAGCTTTCTCCCATCATTGATTCTCGTGTTCCACGGTCATGTTATGTTATGCGGGTGCGCACCACGCGCCTCTGGGCTTTTCTTGCTTGGAATTCAACCAAATTAAACTTGGTGCGAGTTTCCTCAGGCTGTGCCATTTTTTTGCTCAGAAAAATAATAAAAAGCACGATCGCATTCAAACCTATAGCCCAGACTCGAGTCGAACGAGCTTCCCTGCAGTACCGCTCAATATAGTCGCTCTATTTGTTGCAGGTGTGCACCACGCACTTCTGGGCCCTTTCTTGAGTACTGCAAATTCAACCTGGAGTGGAGCCAATCCGTTATGTCCCGATGTTTGCACAAATGGCTGTCCAATATTTCATTTTTCGCCAATACGCGGATCGCGGATGTGTACCCCGCACTCTGGGCTTTTCTGACTTGGAATTGAGTTCGGTACAGGTGACGTCGACGCGTATTCAAAGCAGGTGCGCACCACCCGCCTCTGTGCCTTCCCTTGCTTGGGGTGGACTCGATATTGCAGGGGAAAAAACCAACATTGGCTCGTGGTTACAACTCTTTTCAAGTAGGTAGCAGTGCGTCCCCCATTGACACATACCTTTGAGGTGGGAATCTCAGTCACAAGATTGGAAGAGGAAAGGTAGGAATACCGCAGAATCTCAACAATAAAAATAATTCACGGACATTTGACGCATGGTCTAAACTAAGCTCGAGTCGAACGAGCTCGCCTGCACAAATATATATATATCTAGATACATACATATTGCAAGTGTGCATCTCGCGCCCTGGGAATTTTCATTGCTTCAAATTCGACTTCGTTACAGTTTTGAGCCAATTTACGGGTTCGTGGAATCAAAAAGGTTTATCCCGAGTTTTGAATGGTCCAGTCTCGAGTGGAACGAGCGTCCCTGTATCATTTGTTTGGATCCGGAATGGCTCGCAGAAAGCAGGACAGGAGAGCACCCCGCGCCTCTGGGCCCTTCCCTGCTGGCCATGGAAAGTGCTGAGGCAACAATTTAAATGATACGCCGGTGAAGTAAAGGATAAGGAATAGGAATATTAATAACGAGGACCAAGGTTGGACGTTTCATTTGACTCAACCACCCCAAGTTGGTTTCCGATTCATGGGGGTACGTATACTGGGCCCAGGATTTGAGTGCCTTCATACGTCGAAAAAATAATGTCCGTATTATGGACAAAAGAAAATATTCGGTCCCATTCCGCTAATGCCCAGGCTCGATTCGAACGAGCTTTCTCCCACTATTGATTCTCGTATTGATGGACATGCCATATTATGCGGGTGCGCACCACGCGCCTCTGAGCCGTTTCTTGGCTGAAGTTGAACCTCGAGTGATTCAAGTGCCGAGAACGATCACCTAAATGTGTTTGGGGTTAATGTTAATTAACGGCTGAAAGGCCATTAGACTGTTTTGCCAAACGGCGAACGGTTGGAACACCGAAGATGGTATTGATATCGAGATGGTACTTATGTATGTATGTATGTATTGGGCTCCGCAAAGTCCGCCACGTTCCGCCCAGCAAGCTTGCTTCATTGACGTCGGTCCTGGATCGGGCTCCGGTGGGCCTACATACATTGCGCCGTGACAATCGGAGATGATAGGTATTGACGAGAGCGGTGTGGAGAGGGAGAGTTGACGAGTAGGGGCCACACGAAAGGCGTCTTGACTGGTCTTGAAAGCCTCCGAGTGCATGGTCCTGGGAGAATCTTGACTCTTTAAGATCATTTGCGGAGAACACGAAATTGCGGATCGAGAACCTAACGACCACGTTACAGGCGGAATGCTTGGCAGCTTGGAAGTTCAATTGGAAAACAGATGGAATGGAATGGAACCGAAGAAAAAATCTCCAAAAATGTGGACCCAGGATACTTTGGGGACTCGTCGGGGCGCCTGCAGATGCCTCCATGGATAGATAGCTTTGCTTCTTGGGCCGACTCGCACCTGCGAGCGAGGACCAACCGTGTGAATGTATCATGATACCCGCCAGAAATGATGGGATCATTGTGCTCGCCGACGACGCTCGCCACGTTCCCTACACCCCACGCTCGTTTGCACCCGCTACAAGGATTAGACACGCGAAAGGCATAATTCAAGAAAAGCCTAAGAAAGACTAGGAAAGTTTGGAAAGCCTACAGAAACTGTTTTTGGCTGCAACGTGACTTGACTAGTACTGTATATTTCTGCGGGTGCGCGTCTGTTCTATTGATAACTGAGCAAAAATAATCTAACAGGTCTCGCGATCGATCTTGTAGCAGTTGTCTGTTAGAGGCCAAAGCGGTTCGCTACGCTTCTGTGGGTCCGCGTCTGTCTGCAGGTCGGTGTACTTGTTTTGTTGGAGTGATACCAGAGAGTAGGAATCTAACGGGCGCATCAGAAGCAAAGTTAGACTTGAGAAAAGCAAGCAAGGTAGCAGCAAGATGCCTGTAGCCCCGGAGCCTCCACCGCGCGCGAGTCTAAGGCCTCCTTCGCGTCTTACTACTTCCACGGCGATGGATGGAACTGCCACGACAACGACACGGACGGGGATTACTCCGCCGAGGGTGCGCACAATAAGTGCTGGGCCGACTATGGCACCAAATATGTCTCAGCCCTCTACATCTGAGGCTGCATCTCGGCCAACGACTGCTGAATCTACGACTCCGACATCTAATATGCCATCGCCTATATCACCACGGACAAGAACTACGTCCACTACCTCTGCGTCTACAAACGCGAAGGATACGTTGACACCCATGGCTTTCCCGCCACGCTTCGTGTCCTCCCTGTCTGCATCTTCTACATCTAAACTCCCCACTTCCCCGCGCTCCCGCCAATTCAGCGCAGCATCTTCGTCTTCGCCTGCCCTATCGCCTCCAGGATCGCCGTACGCCTCCACGGCCAGCACCCCGGGCTCGCGGCTCCGCACGACGAGCAGCTCGTCCCGAATACCGGTGGCGGTGGCGCCGAAGACGTCAAGGCGGATACTGTCGACGTCTTCGCTCAAGTCACAATCCCTGGGTGTGGCGTCATCTCTTGAAACGCCGACGAGCACGAGTGCGGCCGCTCCCGCTACGACGACGGCGCGGAAGCCCCCAACGCGGATACCGTCGATCTCGTCGCTGAGATCGACTCTGAGTGTGGCGTCTCTTAAAACACCGACGACGAGTGTGTCGTTCCCCGGAACGGCGACGAGTCCGAGTCCGAGTGCGGCCTCGACTGCTGGGATGACGACGCCAAAGACGCCGACGCGAATACCGTCGATTTCGGCGCTGAGATCGACTCCGAGTGTGGCGTCAGCCGCAGCCGGAACGCCCACGAAAAGTACGAGTGCGGGTCGGCTGATGCCCGCGCCGAGGACGAGGAAGGTTAGCGCGGGGTACGCGTCGCCTACGGCTGCGAGCGCGAGCGCGGGGAGGGAGGGAGCGCACGGAGAGCGCTGCTGCGAGGGAGAGGGAGAGGATGGAGAGTGCGGTGGGGGATGCGACGTCGAGCGCAGGGAGGTGCGTTTTCGTGTGGTTTGGCGGATATGGGTGTCGTTTGCTGATTTCCCTGTCTTGTTTACAGGGCACTTCCCACCGCACCTGTTGCTTCGGCCTCGGCTAGCAGTGTGAATGAAATTGGGACGAATGAGAACAGTGCGAGTGGGAATGTTGGCGAGGCGGCGGAGAGGTGCGTATTGAATGTGGACCCAGGATGCTTTGGGGGACTCGTCGAGGCGCCTGCAGACGCCGCCATGGATAGATAACTTTGCTTCTGGGGCCGACTCGCAACTACGAGCAAGGACCAACCGTGTGAATATATCATGAGACCCGATCGGTGGCTGTATCCTAGCCAGAAATGATGGGATCATTGTGCTCGCGAGACGACGCTTGCCACGTTCCCTACACCACGCTCGTTTGCACCCGCTACAAGGATTGGAGACGCGAAAGGCATAATGCATCTCCCATCACTGATTCTCGTGTTCCACGGTCATGTCATGTTATGCGGGTGCGCACCACGCGTCTCTGGGCTTTTCTTGCTTGGAATTCAACCAAATTAAAACTTGGTGCGAGTTTCCTCAGGCTGTGCCATCTTTTTTCTCAGAAAAATAAAAAAGCACCATCACACCGCAATTTCCCAAATTTCAGGTCAACGGAGATTTGTTCCGGAACTCAAAGTTCCGAGTTGAGCCTCATGTCCACCGAAATTCCATCTTATTCACTAACTTTCAGTTGCCCCGAGTTGAAAACTTAAATTTGTTGAATAAAATCTGCTTTCAGTTGAGCCGAAACTTATCCAAAACATAAAATTTCAGTGTCCAAATCGGCTTGACTGGAATTTGGAACCGAAACCCAAGGTTTCGGTATAAAAAAAGTGCACCCCATACTCAAAATTCCAGTTGCACTGAAACTAGAACCCAAAATTTCAAGTTTCCGTTCTTATTTCAGCTCACCTGTAACTTGAAGTTGCAGTTTTGATTTCGGCTCAGGCCGAAATGTAACCCAAAACTACTAGTTTCGGGCGGGCTGAAATTCGGTTGTCCGACGACAGATTGTCGTCGGATTTTGGCAGGACAAGCGTCAGATTGTTGTAGGGTCGGCGTCGGATTGTTGTAGGGTCGGCATCAGATTGTTGCAGGACGGTCGCAGCAAAGGCGTAAGATGGTCTGCCGCAGGTGATGAGCTTTCCCCAATCACAGTGCCTTGCTTATTGTGGAAGACTCAAGAGTATATTGCATTGGCCCAACCTCTGTGAACACTGAAAACCCACTGCACGGACAAAGACAAGCACCCACCATGTACTTTGACGAAGCGATTCCCACCAGCTTGGGTGCAGGAAAACAACATACATTCTCGAGGCCCAAATACAAAGCAAAAACATACAAGGATTGAAACGGAGAGACCCTACACTCATCGTACAAAAATTGGATGCTTGTCCTACGACAACCCTACACTCATCGTACGAAAATCAGATGCTCGTCCTAGGAAAATCGGACGCTCGTCCTACAACAATCCGATGCTCGTCTTACGACAGTCCGATGACCAAATTTCGGCCCAACTGAAACTGCTAGTTTCGGTTCACATTTCAGTTTGACCTGAGATCAAAACCGCAACTTCAAGTTACGGGTGAGCTGAAAAGAGCACCGAAACTTTAAATTTTAGGTTCTCATTTCAGTGCAACTGGAATTTTGATTATCGGGCGCACCTTTTTTAGTACCGAAACCTCAAGTTTCGATTCCAAATTCCAGTCGAGCCGATTTGGAAACTGAATTTTTACGTTTCAGATAAGTTCCGGCCCAACTGAAAGCGGATTTTATTCAACAGATTTCAGTTCTCAACTCGGGGCAACTGAAACTTTGTAAATAAGATGGAATTTCGGTGGACTTGAAACTCAACTCGGAACTTTGAGTTCCGGAACAAATCTCCGTTGACCCGAAATTTGGGAAATTGCGGTGTGCATGGCATTCAGCCAAATAGCCCAGGCTCGAGTCGAACGAGCTTCCCTGCAGTACCAATGACAATGCTGACACGATGTGTTGCAGGTGTGCACCGCACACTTCTGGGCCTTTTCTTACTGCAAATTCAACCTGGAGTTGAGCCAATCCGTTACAGTATGTCTCGATGTTTGCACAAATGGGTGTCCGAAATATGAATATTTCATTTTCGCCAATAAGCAGATCGCGGATGTGTACTCCGGCGCACTCTGGGATTTTCTGACTTGGAATTGAGTTCGGTACAGGTGACGTCAATGCGTATTCAAAGCAGGTGCGCACCACCTGCCTCTGTACCTTCCCTTGCTTGAAGTTGACTCGGTATTATATTTGCTATTTTTTTCTCTCAGAAAAATAATAAAAAGCATACCAGTCGTATTTCAACCCATAGCACAGGCTCGAGTCGAACGAGTTTCCCTGCAGTACTGCTTGAAATAGTTGCCTCATGTGTTGCAGGTGTGCACCACGCACTTCTGGGCCCGTTCTTACTGCAAATTCAACCTGGAGTTGAGCCAATCCGTTATGTATGCCCCGATGTTTGCACAAATGGGTGTCCAAAATACTTATGAATATTTCATTTTCGGCCTGACTGAGAATTGAGTTTGATATAGGTGAGCGCACCATCCGCCTCTGTACCTTCCCTCGCTTGAGGTGGACTCGGTATTGCAGGCGGAAAAACCAATATTGGACATGGCTCGTGGTTGCAACTCTATTCAAGCAGGTAGCAGTACTTCCCTCACATATCCTTGACACGGGAACCTCAGTCACAAGATTGGAGGAAAGGTTGAAATACTGCAGGATCTCAATAATAAATAAAACTAATTCTTGCATTTTTGACGCATGGCCTAAACTAGGCTCGAGTCGAACGAGCTCGCGTGCACCAATATATATATATACTGTACAATTTCGATCAATTTGGCATTAATCCGGAAATTTTATTACAATTAAAATCCAAAAGAATTCAATTGAGAAAAAATTATTGCCGCCAAAAAAAAAATGGGCGTGACGCTTGACTGCTGAATTGAATGAATTATACAGTATCTAGATACACATTGCAAGTGCGCACCTCGCGCCCTGGGTAGTCTCTCGTAGACAGACTCTTTATATGTTAGCTCGTACCTCGCTATATAAAGTCTGTGATTACGTGCGGGGGTCTGATCGGGTTGTTTCCTTAATATGTAATTCGGAGCTAGCCGCATCACGTGTCCTAGGCCTCCTTACGCGTCATCTCCTCTTTGATGCGCTCACGACGCGCTGGATGCTCTACCACTACTCTCGCACAACTCCATCGTTCGCCGGCTTCGATGACAGGCCCAGATAGGCTGTCAAGAAGCTGCTACCCGCATGGAAAGATGGTCTCCATGGCGTCCAGGAAGACCTGATTTCCGCAATACTTGATGGCGACGATGTCCTTTGCTGCACCGCGACTGGGGATGGCAAATCGGCCGCGTTTTCGGTCCCATTCTGGTCTTAACCGAATTCTCCACGTCAAATCTGTGGACTCTGGCGCACGAGATGCCCCGACAGCTGGAAAGCGCCCGCGGCGAGTGCCCGCAAGTAAGGACAAGGACAACAAGCCTGAATATGATTTCCCCGCAAGCATCCCTCTTCCCATGTGCCCCACGCGGTCCCGACACTCCAATGTCCGCTCTCAGTCCACGAATGCGCCGAGGTCCGCACTGCAGAGTGTAACAAATTTCAAGCGCCCTCGACGTGAACCTGAGCTTCAGAAAAGGGTAACGCTTGGCGAGTATAGTCGGCAGTATAAACCCAGAGAGCGGCGAGAACGGGGGTAATGGAGTTTTAACGTTCACAAAAATTCAGATGTATTTGTATGAGCTTTGATGTGGAGACGGTTTTGCAAATACAAAACGGGGGCACTTACAACAATAAAAGCAATACTCAGATTCACACTAAGATTCACATCGCAACAGGATTTTCTGGGTTCAGATGTCGAGGGTGCATAACTGGCTTTGTGGTGATAGATTAGGGGAAGGATGTGAGACATCCTGACGTTGGTACGACCCCGGAGAAATTGAGCGATCACGCGCTTATGAGTCGTGCCACGAGGATCCGGAACACCACGAGGACGATTGTAAAAAACTACGGTCCCGGAGAGCATATCTGCAAGGGAATCAAAAGGGGAATTCTTCAGCAGCTCCTCCATTGCAGTTTATCAAATGTTTTTGCGGCCGTAGTTTGCTTTGGAGCGCGAAGGCGGGCCTGGGTGTGTGAAAATTCGGGCTGGGTGGAGGGAGTCTCAACAGGGTTGCTACTAGGGAGCGGTTCATGGATGCGGTACGCATCAGCGTTGGGCGGGCGGGTGGGGATGACTGGATTTGGATCAAGTGCTTAGTGGAGCCACAGTACAGTTGCGGTAGGGTCGATTTCCAGAGCTTATGGTCGCTAGATTTGTCCCAGATGGCATTCAGTGAGGCTATGGCGCGTAACCCAGAAAACCGAAGGGGATTTGCTTGTGTAGAGGACGAGAAAACGCGTCAAGTATCGCGAGCGAAGAAGCGGGACAGCTGCACGTGCTACGGCAAGCTCCGAACTACATAATAAGCTCGTGCCCCGATCAGACCCCTGCGGCAAACAATAGACTACGCCCTGGGCGTACGCATTTTATTGCTTCAAATTGGACTTTGTGTTGGGGGCCAATTTACGGATTCGTTCGTGCAATCAAAAAGGTTTTCTCTCGACATACACGGAATGGTCCAGGCTCGAGTCGAACGAGCGTCCCTGTATTATGTGTTTATTTTGGAATGGCTTAGACTCCATTACAGAAAGCAGGAGAGCACCCCGCGCCTCTGGGCCCTTCCCTGCTGGCCATGGAAAGTGCTGAGGCAACAATTTAAATGACACGCCGGTGAAGTAAAGGATAAGGAATAGGAATATTGATAACGAGGACCTAGGTTGGACCTTTCATCTGACTCGACCACCCCTGGTGACCGATTCATGGGGGTACGTATACCGGGCCCAGGATTTGAGTGCCTTCATACGTCGAAAAAATGATGTCCGTATTATGGATTCAGACAAAAGAAAATCTTCGGTCCAATGCCTTTATGGCCCAGGCTCGAGTCGAACGAGCGTTATCCCATTATTGATTTAATTATGGAATTAGATGGGAATGTTCTGGGGGTGCGCACCACGCGCCTCTGAGCCGTTTCTTGGTTGAAGTTGAACCTCGGGTTATTTGTTTTTTCGCATAAGGAATATTAACAACAAGGACCAAGGTTGGACATTTCATTTGACTCGACCACCCCTTTGTTTCCGATTCATGGGGGTACGTATACCGGGCCCAGGATTTGAGTGCCTTCATACGTCGAAAAAAAAAATGTCTGTATGGACAAAAGAAAACGCTGAATCTAATTCCATAGTGGCCCAGGCTCGATTCGAACGAGCTTTCTCCCATTATTATTGATTATGGGATTCGCAAGACATGCCATGTTATGTGGGTGCGCACCACGCGCCTCTGGGCCGTTTCTTGGTTGAAGTTGAACCTCGAGTTATTTGTTTGATCGTATCTCGCAATCAAGTGCCGAGAACGCTCATCTAAATGTGTTTGGGGTTAAAGCCCCAGTGAGAAGTCCAGCTAGGGATATCGAGGTAGAAAGAGGTAGATCGAGGAATCGAGCCAGATCGAGCCAGATCGAGGATATTATCAAACCATTTTTGTTTTTTTTGTGAAAAAAGAACAGAAACAAGTCAGCTTACTTTTCCGAGGGACCGTTCTCAAATTTCGAAATTTGAAAGTTGAAATTTGAAATTTCGACGCGCTCGAGCGCCCGCTTGCAAGAATCCGAACAATCAAAAAAAGAAGTTCCTGTCACACAGCCACACCTTCCCTTGTCTTTGACCGCGGTGCTCGCCACTGCGCTCATGGACGTTGCGCCCTCTGCATGCAACCCACCTGAATTGAATCATATAATTATCTGAACCCTCCCTTCTTGTGACACGCCGCCAACCTTTCGACCTCTGTATTGTGTCTCTATCACGCACCTTCACACCGACATCTTCTTGACCTGGTTTCTCTCTTGGGGTCTTTCGGGATGTCGATGAGTTCCACTGCCCCACATGTTCTACCAGATGGTTCTCTGCAATATTACTGCGATTGCGAAAAATATTGCAAATCAATTAAGCCCGTTGGAAGAAAAACATGGTATAACCATGCAGAACACCGCAATCCTTTGCGCAGCTTCGACGCCCATGCCGCCGCGCTCAACCTTTTCCCCGGCGCAGCCTCTAACAGTGCAAGCAGCTCTTCAGCACATCCGGGACCTCCTCCTCGGAAGAAGCGGCGCTTTGTTAGCCCCGCTCGATCTGCTTCCCAATCCTCGCAGTCTTCGAGCCGCAGCGACGGGCTTGCACGAATGGAGCCCTCCGACGACCCTCCCGCATTTGAGGTTCCAGATTCGGACGGATTCGGTCAAATTTTGGTATGTTGTTTTCTTTGTCGTTAGCAGCCATGAATTGACTCTCAGCGCAGCCAGACGAAGATGATATTCCTGATCTTGGCAGTCTTGCTGCTCCCATACTCGCAGATGAAGACGAGGAGCAGCCTGAGCCCCTGCACGAGCCCACCCCACCACAGTCTCCCATACACCCGCCCCAAGAACAGGACGCTCCCCGTGATGCTCGTCCTCGTATTCCGCCTGCCCCGGATCGTGCGATCTATGAGCCATTGTCGATGATACCAGATGTCCAGGCAGCCCAAAAATTTATTCAAGCGCTGGAAGGTGCATCCTTGGATGACAGTGGCCTCGACGCCGATGTTATCCACCGCCTCCGCAATCCTAATACCGAATGTATTGATATCACCGATGACAAAGATTTTCGCTTATCTCTCGACATATTCCTCGCCGACACCAACTCCTCTGAAGCTACGTACGAGGCCACCCGGCAGGGAATCCTTCGTCATAGCCCCGACATCGATATGCTCTCGCACTACAGGATAAAAAAAGCCATCGAAAACATGACAGGGATTGTGCCCATCACACACGACATGTGCCCCAAGTCCTGCGTCGCATATACCGCCCACTGGGCAGAACTCGATAATTGCCCCAAATGTGACAGCCCTCGCTACGATCCCGAGATATTGAAGAACACCGATGGTCTGCAGAAGGTAATTGCTTAATTATATTTACATGGTGACATGCTCGTCTGATAACAATCGGTAAAGGTTCCGCTGCGACAGTTCGATACAATTCCCATCGGGCCCGTCCTTCAAGCTCTTTGGGGGAGCGAGGAGGGCGCGAAGCGGATGCGGCACCGACAGCAACGCACCACCGACATCCGTGCGCAGCGCACTCCAGACGGGAATATTCAGATCGACAAATACGATGATCTGTACCACGGCAAGGCGTATCTCGACGCCGTCGAGCAGGGCCTCATCGGCGACGATGATTCTGTTCTCCTGCTGTCCATCGATGGTGCACAACTGTACGCGATGAAACAATCCGACTGCTGGATCTATATCTGGATCCTTGTCGACATCGACCCGATTTCACGTTACAAGAAGAAGTACGTCATTCCTGGCGGTATCTTCCCAGGTCCGAACAAGATCCAAGTTGTAGAATCATTCCTCTTCCCGGGTTTATACCACGTCGCCGCACTCATGAAGGAGGGTCTCAAAATATGGGATGCGAGTGAGGATCGCATTTTCACGAATTATCCATTTCTTCTCCTTGCGACCGCAGACGGCCCCGGCATGGCAATGATGAACGGCCTCGTCGGACATACAGGCGCATACGGGTGCCGACTCTTTTGCCCTGTCAAAAGTCGCCATAAATCCAAGGCCCCCACTTATTATCCCGCTTTGCTCAAACCCGATAATTATACCGTTGCCGGCTGCGACCATGGGGACATTTCCTGCCGTAACCTACACCTCGGGTCTCCAACCGAATATCGGGATGCTCTTTTCCCTGTCATCGAGGCCAAAAACCAGAGACAGTATGAAACGCGTCGCCTGGAGACCGGAATCGTGAAACCGACAATATTCAGTGGGCTAAGCAGAACATTATCGGTTCCCACTTGCTTTTCAGGTGATAATATGCACCTCATCCTGAACCTCTTCGACCTCTTCCTCAACCTTTGGCGAGGGACCCTTCCATGTGATCCGAAAGATGCGCTCGCTCAATGGGATTGGGCCGTGTTGGTGGACGAAGATTGGGAGGCGCATGGGAAGAGAGTCGCGGCTGCCACCCCATATCTCCCTGGATCATTTGATCGTCCGCCACGAAACATCGCGCTCAAAATCAACAGCGGATACAAGGCTCAGGAATGTTTAACCTACTTCTTTGGCCTTGGGCCTGGGCTGCTCTATGGCCTCCTTCCTGACGCGTATTATCGACAATATTGCAAGATTGTGCGGGGATTTCGCCTCTGTTATCAACGGGAAATTCTTCGGGAGGAGGTTGTCGAGAGTCACCTCAAATTTTGCGAGGCGTATGAGGAATTCGAGCACCTGTATTATCAACGGCTCGAGTCTCGTTTGCATTTCTGCAGACAGAGTCTGCATAACACCCTCCACGAGGCCCCCGAGGCTGTCCGACTGGGTCCCGGCGCGTACCATTCGCAGTGGACTATGGAACGCACAATCGGGAATCTTGGCGAGGAGGTGAAACAACATTCGGATCCTTACACCAACCTTTCCCACCGCAGTACACGACGTGCACAGGTCAACGCGCTCAAGTCTTTGATACCGGATCTCGAGCCTGCAGAGAAATTACCTCGCGGGGCAGAGGATCTCGGCGGCGGATATATTCTCAAGCGTGCGAAGGACGAATATAATCAAGTTATTCGCGGTGCACAGGGTGACGCCATCCGGGAATATCTGGAAGGCGTGACTGGAGAGTCTTACCCTGACACATTCAAGCCGTCTCTCCAGCGCTGGGCTCGATTACAGCTGCCATGTGGCCAAATTGCGCGTTCGGCCTGGAAAGAAAAACAGAAGGCGTTGGACAAGGTTCGGATGGCACGGAATGTTCGGGTAAGTTATTTCCTGAGTTTTTCAAGTACTCGTCTTATTGTGTATCAGTTTACAGACTGCGGGGAAGAGGCTTATGCTGAAGTACAATTTTTTTTTCAGACTGATGTAGAAGACGAGACTGTCACCACGGCTCTCATTCGCCGATATTGCCCACCAGACAAAAATTTGCTGGAGGTTTCGTCAAACACGCTCTGGGTTTGTGACGAGCTGGACGACAATGGACCGATGGAGGTCATCGAGGTGGACCTGATCACTTCGGTCGTCGGGATGGTACCATTTGATGATGAACGAGTTTTTGTTGTGCATAAGTTGGGATTGGAACTGACTAGCATGTCTGGTACTGTTGAACCCGATGTAGAATAGTATATTGTATGAAAGAACACTTGCAAATGCCGATTCAGTTGCGCGCGCGTCGCCACGTGATCGCATCATTCTTACCTCCTCGCCACGACCTCGTCTCGCGACCACTATCATACGACGCGTCTGGCGTCAAAATGAGCTTGCCTTTGGACACCTTTAGCCCACCCCATCCTTCTGAGCTTTCCTTACGCCTCAATCGACCCAGCCCAGCCCCAACAGCCTCAAGCAGCTCTTCCTACACTCTAAGCTCCATCTCCAGCTCACCTGAGCTCCAGCGCTGTCGATTCAGCACTAGCGACGACCAAGACGATCCTTTTACAGCTGGGAAGCTGCCCCGTCATAATCATGCCATCAGACGCGACTCAGGATCGGCTTTGTGGGCAGATGATTCATGGGTGAGCACGTCCATATCTCTCTCACATCTATCATTCAATATGTGCAATAGCAACTAACACGGCCTGCTGTATCGTCGTGGAACGCGACCATCGCAGAAGCAACACACGACGCATTGATCAGTAATCGCAATTTTGACTACATGAAACTCCTTGACGCGCACGACATTCTCAAAACCCGGTTACAAGATGCGAGGCTAGCATACGATCAGCTCAATGTTAGATATGATACTCTGCAGTATGTCCTTTTTTTGAGCGGAATCTTTGGAGCTAAATCTGGGCGTAGGACCTGCTACACGACTCTGGTGAATACGGTTGGAGACCACCTTTCTACTGCTCCTGTTACGACGCCTGCCTCCGCGATCACTAGCAATGCCCTTCCGCCTGCTTTGTCAACATCCGTCGACCATCTCCAGCTTCTAGAGCGCAAAGATTATCCCCTGGTAACATACTGGACTGAAGGCGAGTTCCTGGCCGCAGAAAAGAAGCGCAAAGACGAGAAAGGCAAGGCTGGGATGGCAGATCCCCAATCCAAGCGCGGGGCTCAGCGGCTTGTCCAAGACGACGAAAATGTTGTTTACTGGTTCATTGAGGACAAAGACGGAAACCCTGTCGGCGGCAGGCGAGCCAAATCCATGCGAGATGAGGCCCGGCGGATCTGGAACTCTCTGGGGAAGAAGGGCCAAACCCCCGAACGTTGGGGTGATGCAGACCTGGTCGTACGAAGTTATTACGCAGGCGAAATGCGACGGTTCTTTCCCGAGCTCCACCTTTGCGAGCTGGATTACAAATCGCATCGCATCGCAATCAACATCTACCCTGCCTGGCATGCCAAGTGGGTAGCGGAGACCTCCCCGCCTGCTCTAAAGAGGTCGGCGTCACAAGCTCCCGAAGGCGAGCCAGCTAAGAAGTATAGAGGACGCAAAAAAGCGAATCAATCCAGTTCCGCTGACGACCTACTTCCGCCTGCTGATCAGACTTCCGCACTCTCCGCTTCAGGTGTCCCTACATCGTCATCCCTGTCTGCATTGTCCTCAGCACCACCCCAAGTCTTGGCTCCTACTCCAGTCTCCATCGCGCCATCGCCTTCTGTAATCTCAGCCCCTCAACCATCTCATTCATCTCTGCCTCCACCAGCACCTCCCCTCGTGTCGCCTCCTCAGTCAAGCGTGGTACCATCGCCTACGGTCGATCTTTCCGCTGTGACCGTTGCCGTGAAGAAGAATATTCCCATTCAAATGGAGGTAGACAACGATCTCCGTGAGTTTTCAGCTCGATGAGACGTGCGTATCATTGATGTATCATCTTTCAGCTATTGTGCCCGCATCCAGTCCGTCAACAAGCACACTCGCAGCGACGGCTGCCGGTCCATCGACGAGCGCACCTGCAACGACAGCTGTGGGAGCAGGCCCCGCAGTCGGCGTGGTGGGTGCGCTGTGTCTCTTTGTTTCGGATTGCTAACATATCCTTGAAATCTGCTAGGTCGACAACCCGCTGTAAGCAAATCCCGTCACAAAAAATTCTCGTGCTGATTTGCTTGTGTGCAGTGCGTTCCTCGGTGATACTACTGCCCCGACGACAAGGGCGGACTTTATCGCGGATGTTGCCAAGACCAGTATGTTACCATCTTTACAACTACGAAACTTCTAATGTACATGGAACAGAGGCCGGTAAGAGCAAGAAGGACGCCAAAGCGGACCAGGTCAAATACGTCCGCCCTAACAAGACCAAGTCGGCGAGGCAAGGGGTTTTCGTTTGGCCGAGGACCGCACTGACGCACTTTTGGACAGGAACCTTTGCTTGATAGACTACATGGAGAAGAACAATATTCCACTCCCCGGCAAGGTACAAAGTGATGTTTTCGACCAATACTATAGCGGCCTCACAAAGGATCAGAAGAAGGTATTTGGACTTTAGGCCGCTTGACACTGTGCTGATTTGATACAGGCTTGGGCGGATAAGAGCAAAGAAGAAAAAAAGGACAAAACGAAGGACACATGACTACGGTAAGCAGAAACTGTGCTTCATTGACACTCGTTAACTGATGTATTGATGACAGCACACTAGTTTCCCAAGACGTTCGCGAGAATAGCAAATAATTTTCTTCATTCGGAGCAGAGTCCGTGTATGTTGTCCTGTCCGTTGCTGGTTTATAACCGGATCTGACACTACCCGCATCCGACAGGACCTGTATATTACAGCTAGTACAATCCCCGTGGTGTTACGAGTTCCCTGAATACGTTCAGGTAAGATTTGTATGTATCTGAGAATTTATCCAACGCTGATTCCTGTGTTCGGCAGAAAGCAGACAAGACAACTACAATTGGTAGCGCACGGACGGCAAGCGCAGGTGGGAGAAGCGGGACGGCAGCGCAGCAGATGGGCGAGTGGTAGCGGCGGCGGCGGCGGCGCGAGGGTGGGTGGGCACGCAGGGCAGCCAGTGGACAGAAAGCATCAATTAGGTACTCGATGTGACTCGATGTACCTCTTTGAATCTGTTTATTGCTCGACGAGCCTCAATGTGCCTCGATTTGCGTCGAGGCACATCGAGGTATGTGTAAATTATCGAGGCAAATCGATGGACCATCAAATTCCTCGATCTGGCTCTTTCTACCTCGATATCCCTAGCTGGACTTCTCACTGGGGTTAAAGGCTGAAAGGCCATTAAACTCGCCGGTGAAGGGATTAGGAATATTAATAACGAGGGCCTACATAGGTTGAACGTTTCATTTGACTCGACCACCCCTTGGTTTCCGATTCAGGGGGGGTAATGTACCGGGCCCAGGATTTGAGTGCCTTCATACGTCGAAAAAGAATGTCCGTATTATGGACAAAAGAAAATCTTCATTCCGATCCGCTAATGGCCCAGGCTCGAATCGAACGAGCTTTCTCCCACTATTGATGATGGCATTCGACTGTCATGTCATGTTAAGCGGGTGCGCACCATGCGCCTCTGGGCCGTTTCTTGGGTGAAGTTGAACCTCGGGTTATTTGTTTGTTCGTATAAGGAATATTAATAACGAGGACTTAGGTTGAACGGTTCATTTGACTCGACCACCCCTTTGTTTCCGATTCATGGGGGTACGTATACTGGGCCCAGGATTTGAGTGCCTTCATATGTCGACAATAATTTCCGTATCATAGACAAAAGAAAATATTTGGTCCATTCACCGAATGGCCCAGGCTCGATTCGAACGAGCGTTCTCCCATTATTATTGATTATGGGATTCGCAAGACATGCCATGTTATGTGGGTGCGCACCACGCGCCTCTGGGCCGTTTCTTGGTTGAAATTGAACCTCGGGTTATTTATTTGTTGAGTCGTATCTCGCAATCAAGTGCCGAGAACGCTCATCTAAATGTGTTTGGGGTTAACGGCTGAAAGGCCATTAGACTCGCCGGTGAAGTAAAGGAATAGGAATAAAATACGAGGACCAAGGTTGGACGGTTCATTTGATTTGACCACTCCTTGGTTTCCGATTCCTGGGGGTACGTATACTGGGCCCAGGATTTGAGTGCCTTCATACGTCGAAAAAATAATGTCCATATTATAGACAAAAGAAAACGTTCCACCTAATTCCATAGTGGCCCAGGCTCGAGTCGAACGAGCTTTCTCCCATTATTGATTTAATTATGGAATTAGATGGAAATGTTCTGGGGGTGCGCACCACGCGCCTCTGAGCCGTTTCTTAGTTGAAGTTGAACCTCGGGTTATTCGTTTGTTGAGTCGTATCTCGCACTCAAGTGCCGAGACGGCTTACCTAGATGTGTTTGGGGTTAATTCAAGTTAACGGCTGAAAAGCCATTAGACTCGCCGGTGAAGTAAGGGATTAGGAATATTAATAACGAGGACCTACATAAGTTGAACGATTCATTTGACTCGACCACCCCTAGTGTCCGATTCATGGGGGGGTAATGTACCGGGCCCAGGATTTGAGTGCCTTCATACGTCGAAAAAATAATGTCCGTATTATAGACAAAAGAAAATCTTTGATTCCGCAAATGGCCCAGGCTCGATTCGAACGAGCTTTCTCCCACTATTGATTCTCGTATTGAACACACATGCCATGTTATGTGGGTGCGCACTACGTGCCTCTGAGCCGTTTCTTGGTTGAAGTTGGACCTCGGGTTATTTATTTGTTCAATAGTATCTCGCAATCAAGTGCCGAGAACGCTCATCTAAATGTGTTTGGGGTTAATGGCTGCAAGGCCATTAGACTCGCCGGTGAAGTAAAAGAATAGGAATATTAATAACGAGGACAAGGTTTGGCGTTTCATTGACTCGACCACCCAAATTGGTGTCCGATTCATGGGGGGGTAATGTACCGGGCCCAGGATTTGAGTGCCTTCATACGTCGAAAAAATAATGTCCGTATTATAGACAAAAGAAAATCTTTGATTCCGCAAATGGCCCAGGCTCGATTCGAACGAGCTTTCTCCCATTGTTGATTTAATTATGGAATTAGATGGGAATGTTCTGCGGGTGCGCACCACGCGTCTCTGAGCCGTTTCTTGGTTGAAGTTGAACCTCGGGTTAGTTGTTTGTTCGTATCTCGCAATCAAGTGCCGAGAACGCTCATCTGAATATGTTTCGAGTTAATTAATGGCTGAAAGGCCATTAGACTGTTTTGACAAACAGCGAACTGTTGGAACACCGAAGATGATATTGGGAAGTCCGCCACGTTCCGCCCAGCAAGCTTCATCGACGTCGGTGGAATGGAATACTTAGAACCGAAGAAAAAACCTCCAAAAATGTGGACCCAGGATGCTTTTAAACCGGGGACTCATCGAGGCGCCTGCAGATGCCGCCATGGATAGATAGCTTTGCTTCTTGGGCCGACTCGCCACTGCGAGCGAGCGCCAACCGTGTGAATATATCATGAGACCCGATCGGTGGCTGTATCCAGACATGATGGGATCATTTGTGCTCGCGAGACGACGCTCGCCACGTTCCCTACACCACGCTCGTTTGCACCCGCTACAAGGATTCGACACGCGAAAGGCGTAATTCAAGAAAAGCCTAAGAAAGACTAGGGAAAGTTTAGAAAGCCTACAGAAACTGTTTTTGGCAACACGACTGGTACTGTATACTTCTGAAGTTTCTGTTCTATTGATAACTGAGCAAAAATAATCTAACAGGTCTCGCGATCGATCTTGTAGCAGTTGTTTGTTAGAGGCCAACGCGGTCCGTTACGCTTCTGTGGGTCCGAGTCTGTCTGCAGGTCGGTGTACTTGTTTTGTTGGCGTGATACCAGAGAGTAGGAATCTAACGGGCCCATCAGAAGCAAAGTTTGACTTGAGAAAAGCAAGCAAGGGAGCAGCGAGATGCCTGTCGCCCCGGAGCCGCCACCGCGCACGAGTCTAAGGCCTCCTTCGAGTCTTGCTACTTCTACGGCAGTGGATGGAACTGCCACGACAGCGACACGGACAGGGCTTACTCCGCCGAGAGTGCGCACGATAAGTGCTGAGCCGACTATGGCGCGGTCTAGTGCACAAAATATATCTCAGCCCTCTACATCTGGGGGATCTCGGCCGACAACTGCTGAATCCACGTCTACGACACCCACTTCCTCCATAGCGCCCCGAACAAGAACTACGTCCACTACCTCTGCGTCTACAAACGCGAAGGATACGTTGACACCCATGGCTTTCCCGCCCCGCTCGCTCTCCTCGCTCTCTGCATCCTCTACATCCAAACTCCCCACTTCCCCGCGCTCCCGCCAATTCAGCGCATCGTCTTCGTCTTCGCCTGCTCTATCGCCCCCAGCATCGCCGTACGCCTCCACGGCGAGCACCCCGGGCTCGAGGCTCCGCACGACGAGCAGCTCGTCCCGCATACCGGTTGCGGTGGCGCCGAAGACGCCAAGGCGGATCCTGTCGACGTCGTCGCTCAAGTCACAAGCCCTGAGTGGGGCCTCGTCTCTTGAAACGCCGACGAGCACGAGTGCGGCCGCTCCCGCTACGACGACGGCGCGGAAGTCCCCGACGCGGATACCGTCGATCTCGGCGCTGAGGTCGACTCCGAGTGTGGCGTCGCTTAAAACACCGACGAGCGTGTCGTTCCCCGGGGCGGCGGGGAGTACCAATCCGAGTCTGAGTGCGGCCGCTCCCGCTGCGAAGACGCCGACGCGGATACCGTCGATTTCGGCGCTGAGATCGACTCCGAGTGTGGCGTCGGCCGGAACGCCGCCGACGACGGGTACGAGTACGAGTGCGGGTCGGCTGACGCCCGCGCCGCGGACGAGGACGGTTAGCGCGGGGGTGGAGCGCACGGAGGGCACCGTTGCTAGGGAGAGAGAGAGGATCGAGAGTACGATAAGAGATAATACCGCGGCGTCGGGTCGGGGGACACCCGCGCCCGCGCTGAGGACGAGGAAGGTCAGCGCGGGGGCGGGGTACGCGGCGCCGACGGCTGCGAGCGCGGGGAGGGAGACGCCCGCGCCGAGGACGCGGAAGGTTAGCGCGGGGGCGGGGTACGCGGCGCCGACGGCTGCGAGCGCGGGGAGGGAGACGCCCGCGCCCGGGCCGAGGACGAGGAAGGTGAGCGCGGGGTATGCGGCGCCGACGGCTGCGAGCGTGGGCGTGGGGCGGGAGCGCACGGGGAGCGCTGCTGCGAGGGAGAGGGAGAGGGTGGAGAGTATGGTGGGGGATGCGACGTCGGGCGCGGGGACAGGACGGAGGTGCGTTTCATGTCATGTCGTGTGGGTTTGCGGATTGGGTGTCGTTTGCTGACGTCCCTCCCTGTCTTTCTTCTTGTTTACAGAGCGCTGCCCATCGCACCCGGGACCGCGTCCTCAGCAGGTGCGGGTGTGGATGGAGTTGGGATTGGGACTGGGCCCGAGGGGGAAGACGGGAGTATAGGAATAGGACGCGCAGCGGGGAGGTGCGTCTTGCTTTCGTTTTCGTATATATATCGATTTGGTGACTCTCCTTCCTTCCTTACTCGTCATCCCACAGGACACCCCCCACGACCCTTCCATCATCGGCGTCCTTACCGTCCTTAAAGTTATTTCCATGGGATTCCTCAGGGACGGGGACGGGTACGAGCCCGGCGGAAGAAGAGGAGGCTGGAAATGGGACTGGGACTGGGGGCGTGCGGAGGTGAGCCGTCCGCGTTCTCTCTCGGTCTCGGTCTTGTTTGTTGCGTTTCGAATCTCGATCGGAGGGAGGGAGGGAGCGGGCCTCTGGTTTTTGTTTTTGTTTTTGTTTGGAGGGGGCGCTAGCAGACCCGGGGTGCGACAAGATACTTACGCTCGCGCGCTCGCTCTGGGCGTGCCCGGTCCGCGTCGATGCTTACTCTTCGCCTCGTCGATTGACGACTTGCTTCGTGGATTGGAAATTTGGCCTGCGCGCCCGGTATGTGAATATCGAGATGTGTGGGCGCGTGTGGGCGTTAGGCCGCGTATGGGGCGTGGACGCGTGTGGGCGCGCGTGTACGGGTGTGCGGGTGTGCGCGTATGGGCGCGTCCGCGGGTTTTCCGCTTCCGCGCGTGGATCCATCTCTAGTGTCGGGTGGTACTCCTTCCCTGCTTCCTGCTTTCCAACAATTGGCTTCTCTCGCGCCGGCGCTTGTGGGGCCTGTCTTTTTCTCCCACCGACGGTCGTTTGGTGTTTGTTTGTGGGGGCTGCAGCGAGGTGACGATGTCTGCATATGCGGTGGGGAGGGAGGGAGGAGGCGTGGGTGCACTCGGGCCTTCGCAGATCATTCCCTCCGCCAGATATCATGCTGCTGCGTTGCCCTGCAGAGGAGATGAGAAGGAGAGGAAATGAGGCTGGCCTCCCCCTTCGTCTTCGGTCTTTTGGTCCTTGGAGCGACGAAGCTCGATTCCTCCATAGGCCAGGCCACTCGGCTCGACGTTATCGCGTCGTGGCTTTTTTCGTTCGCTTTCGGCCCCGTCTTTTGTCGTTGTCGCCCGCGTCCATGTTCTGACTGACTCTTCTCTTGTCCGCAGACCCCTCTCCCCGGGGGCATCTTCGTCTTCGTCTTCTCTATCTGCTGCGTCTACATCGTCGAGCACAGAGAACAGTACTATTCCTACGACGGAGGAAAAGAGCGCCGCGGCCACTAGTGCTGCAAGCCCGACCAAGGAGGAGGAAGCTGGGAGTGGAAGCATAGGCCGTGCGGCGGGGAGGTGCGTCTTGTTCCCGTTTTCATTTTATCATCCCATCCCCCTTGAGCCTTGTTGTTGTCGGTTACGAGGTGTGTTTGGGGGAATCCCCGGGGCTTAGTGTTTGACGGAGTGGTGTTTCTCCTCTTCTTGACGGAGGGATGTATATCCTCTTGAGGCGCATATTGTCTTCATTGTTTTGGCGCATACACCGCGCATACAGTATATGCGCGTCGTATTCCCGTCTTCATACCGCGGGTTTTCGGCGGTGGCTTTGGTACTCCCGCTCGCGCGATAGATATTCGCCTACCTCCTGGCCCTCTCTTGCTCCCACTCTCACTCACTCTTACTCGATTACCTCCTCTTATTCGTTCGACGCATATCCTGGCGCCTATGTATGTTGACTCATTCGTACCCACAGCGCGCTCCCCGGCTCCTCTGAATCCACATCCGCGTCTACGGCCCAATCCGAGTCATCCGCCTCTACAGCTCCCTCCAGCGCGACACCGAGCGCCGGTACGAGTACAATTGCAATTGCGACTCCGACCAAGGAGAAGGAGGAGAATATTGGTGTTGATGCGGATGCGGGTGCAGGCAGTGTAGGCCGAGCCGCGGGGAGGTGTGTGTCGTTTGCGCTGTTTCTTTTCCTGCTTTTTCGTTCGTCCGTTTGGGCGATTTGGGAATGTAGTCTGTATTTGCTACTCATACGGCCTAGCCTACTTTTCCGTCTCTTTTTCATTCTGCCCGCGCTGATTATTTTATGCTATTTATTAACTTATCGTCTCCGCAGCTCGCTCCCCACCGCGCCTGGCTCCTCGATCTCGACCGCGGCCTCGACTTCCTCCGCTGTGATCCCGCCCTCTCTGACCTCTGCCTCCGCCCCGTCCGTGGCTGCGGCTACGCCGGAGACGCCCCAGACACCTTCGTCACCTGAGCCTTCGCCTACAGCGGTTGCATCTTCCGCTTCTCCAGCGGCTAGCTCGATCTCGCTGCCGTCTACGCCCCCTCTCACGACCGCGTCAGCATCCTCACCGTCCACACCGGCGTCGACACCCGCATCACCTACACTACCGACACCCCAGCGGCCCATCATCCACATCTCGCCCTCCCCCCTGCAGGAGGAGCACCAGGAGGAGCAGCCGTCCCGGTCCCCGCACACGGCGTCGCCGAGGACTGCAACGCCGGGGGACGCTCCTACGTCCGCATCTACGCCCACCGCTGCGGACTCCTCCGTCCCTCCAGCGACTAGTGAGATCTCGCTGTCGGCTATGCCGTCGTCCACGTCTCCCATGACCGCGTCAGCATCTGCACCGTCCACACCAGCATCATTTACACTTGATTCGCCTAAAACGCTGGCACCTTCCGCTTCGATCTCCTCCGCCTCTCCAGCGGTTGGCTCTATCTCGCTGCCGTCTATGCCCTCTCCCCCTCCCACGACCGCGTCAGCATCTACACCGTCCACACCGGCATCATCTACACTTGATTCGCCTAAAACGCTGGCACCTTCCGCCTCCCCAGCGGCCAGCTCGATCTCGCTACCGTCTGTGCCCTCTCCCACGACCGCGTCAGCATCTACACCGTCTACACCGGCGTCCATACCCGCCTCATCTACCCTTGAGTCGCCTAAAACGCTGGTACCTTCCGCCTCTACTGCAGCTGGCTCTATCTCGCTGCCGTCTATGCCTCCTCCCATGACCGCGTTAGCATCTACACCGGCATCTATATCCGCATCCCCTCCACTACCGACACCCCAGCGGCCCACCATCCAAACCTCACCCTCACCCCTGCAGCAGGAGCACCAGCAGGAGCAGCCGTCCCGGTCCCCGCACACGGCGTCGCCGAGGACCGCAAAGCCGGGGGACGCTCTTACATCTGCATCTACGCCCACCGCTGCGGACTCCTCCGTCCCTCCAGCGACTAGTGAGATCTCGCTGTCGGCTATGCCCTCGTCCACATCTCCCAGGACCGCGTCAGCATCCACACCGTCCACACCGGCGTCATCTACACTTGATTCGCCTAAAACGCTGGCACCTTCCGCCTCTCCAGCTGGCTCTATCTCGCTGCCGTCTATGCCCCCTCCCCCTCCCACGACCGCGTCAGCATCTACACCGTCCACACCAGCATCTGTACCCGCATCATCTACACTTGATTCGCCTAAAACGCAAGCACCAAGTTCCGCTTCGGTCTCCTCCGCCTCTCTAGCGGCTAGCTCGATCTCGTTGCCGTCTATGCCCTCGTCGACCGTGTCAGCATCTACACCGTCCCCACCGACATCATTTACACTTGATTCGTCTAAAACGCTGGCACCCCCTGCTTCAGTCTCCTCCGCCTCTCCAGCAGCTAGCTCGGTCTCGCTGCCGTCTATGCCCCCTCTCATGACCGCGTCAGCATCTACACCGTCTACACTGGTGTCTACACCCACATCATCGACACCCCAGCGGCCCATCATCCACACCTCACCCTCACCCCTGCAGCAGGAGCACCAGCAGGAGCAACCGTCCCGGTCCCCGCACACAGCGTCGCCGACGACGGCGAAGCTGGGGGACGCTCCTGCGTCTGCATCTACGCCCACACCGTCTATCCCCACACCACCCAAGCCGACATCGTCCTCAGGACACGGCCTGCGCACGCCGCCGCCCTCGCCCCCGACACGCGCTTGCTCCGCTATGGAGCAGCAGTCACAATCGCGCTCGCAGCCCGCCTCCCGCGCAGGCTCCCCGCTAGGGATGCGCGAGACCTCCATCGGGCCCGTCCACACGTTTTCATCCCAATCTTTAAGGAGGCGTGTGGCGAATGGCGGGCACAGCGAGCCGGGGTCGCCTATATCCTACCTCAATTCGAACGGCAGTGGTAATGGGAGTGGTGAGATTGGGGCAGAGGGGAGCCCGCAGGCGCATACACAGGCGTTCACGAGTGCGAGGGAGGCGATGCAGGGTGCGCACGGGGATGAGGGTGCGGGCGCGGGTGGGACGCCGACGACGCCGAGTAGTGAGGGGCATGAGTTTGGGGGCGGGGGAGGGAGCAGCGATAGGCATGGGACGATGCAGCAGCAGCAGAGCGGGTGGCTGCCGACACCGACGTCGCCTGCGTTTGTGGTGCCGCTTGTTCCTGAGCTTGAGGATGGGGAGAGCGGGAGGATGGATATAGAGAAGGAGAAGCCGGTGGAGTGGGAGAAGGCGGCGGAGAAGGAGAAGGAGAGGGTGGTAGTAGAGAAGGAAAGAAAAAAGGAGACGGAGACGGAGAGGGACAAGGAGGAGAAAGAGGGCAAGTTAGTTCTCACTTCTACTCCTGCGTTTTTCGCTGATTGTACTTTCTCGTTGTGCAGCTACCGCGTCTGGGCCTGCGGCGTCAATACCGGCGTCTGAGCCTACACCGTCAACATCCGCGGCAATATCAGCCCCAGCCTCAGCGCCTATACCCACACCCACCGGCTCTACGATCCCGCCAGCGCGGAGTCGCAGCCGGGGCCGTGGAGAGCGGGACGAGGGGAAGAGGAGTCGACCGAAAGGTGGAGGTATGTGTTTCCGTCCTATCCACCTCTTTTATGCGTCCTGTGCTTCTCTTCCCTTCCTTTGCTTCTTCTACCGACATTCACTTTCAAGCTTTTGGCGATATATCACATAATCCTTCCTCCATCATATACTACCATTTTACCTAGTAATATCTACTACTTTGCTTCCGCTCTGTAACTGCTTTACATTTACAATGGCGTCCTTCCAACCCTTCCAAAACCCTCGCGCATACTATTGAAGGGGTACCTTTGCAAAATATTTTTGATGGGCATTGTGTGTGAGCATCTCACCCCGGATTTCTACAAATTTTGGGATCTACGGAGCCATACATATGAATCCCTCACTTGAATATTTTCAGGCATATTGGTGGCCTGTAGAGGAAGCCATGAGGTTGCCGAGTCGAAAACCTCAAAACGCCACCTTTGCAAAAATGATGGCCCGCCAAATTGGCAGACCATCATTTCTGATGGATTCCATCAAAAATCGACTCTCGATTTTCCTTTGGACTCCCATCCACGTCGTCAGCTCCAGAAACCACATAGGAAGGCTCATCTAGGACATATAAACATATCATCTTTATTTCAAGGCATTTGACTCAAAATTGCGAAGGATAGATCAATTTTTTGCAAAGGTACCGACTTTTGCAAAGGTACCCCTTCGATAGTAGTCTCCTCCTCGCCCTCAGGCAAGCTTGCAATATGCCCAGTTACTCCGCACACGGTCCTCCGGGATTTTCAAAATTCCTAAACCAGTTATAGACTCGAACCAGTACCTATCCAAGTGCCGCAAAGATGGAAGGCAGTCGTTCGATAAGTGATGGATAGGCACCCGTGTTGATCGACTATCATCAACTCACGCCCCCATCCCAAATAGCGACTGGTTCGAGTCTACCGTTGAGAATACATCATGTTCGTAGTTATGTCGTAGTTACATCTTTAACCTCTGAGCATTTCTCTGCGGACCTTGGCAGCCATCTTGATATCGCTCAGTGAGATGCTAAGACGATCGTGAGTTCAGCCATTCAAACGAGAGAGGAAGGAACGCACGATGAGTTGTCGCACATCCCGCGGAAAATGCCGCCCATCTCAAACAGATTTTCAGGAGTGTCGAATTCCTAAAGGGAATTCAATAAATCGCAAAGCCAACCACACCGTTTCACGTACAGCAATCTGACCCGCGTCCATTACGCAGATGCGGTCGTAAGCAATAATCGTGGAAAGTCGGTCTATGCAAAGGTTAAATGGAATCAAATTTATCGAGTGCGACTGACGAGCGATGCACAAAATAGTGCGGTCCGCGAATTCGTGAGTTATGGTGTCTTGAATATTACGGTCCGTTTCATAATCCACAGATGCCGTGGCTTCATCCAGTACTAGAACCTTGGCGTTCCGTATCATAGCTCTCGCGAGAGAAACTAACGAGCGCTAACGATGGAGAGGTTCGTTAGCAGGCAAGGGATCAACGAACGGAAAATTGAACCTGTCCAACGGAGAAATTCAATCCCTCGTCCTCCACGACCGAGTCGAGTGTGAATTTGTTCACTGGAGTATTCGCTCCAGATGGTCCTCCGTCGATTGATACCTCGCGGGACTTTGTTGATTCCACTAGATATGAGCGCCTCAGTGCATCCCATAGGGTCGCATCATCTGCCAAATTGAAGGGGTCGAGATTCGACCGAAGAGTGCCGCTGAATAAGAGCGGGTCCTGGGGGATGATGGCAAGCCCATTGCGTAGGTCGCCGAGACCAATTTTCGAAATGTCTACTCCGTCAATTACGATGGAGCCCGAGGTGAGCTCGACCAAGCGGAACAGGGCTAAACATAATTAGTTGGATCAAGAGCGGGGATTGAAGAGACACGAACCAGTCATGATTGAGCTCTTTCCGGCTCCCGTCCTGAAAGAACATGTCAGCGGCGAAACCCAACAGCGAGAAATCAAATCACCTTTCCACAATACCAATCTTCTCGCCTGCCTGCACCGTCATGGAAATTCCTATCGCGTGTAAGTTAGCACTGAAACGAAGCCGGCAAGCCCGCCGTACCTTTAATTACAGCCGGAAGACCAGGCCTGTACTTGAGAACGATCTCGTTCATCTCGATTTTCCCATGGGCGGGCCACGGAGCAGATGGTTTGTTCTCCGGAATTTCATTCGGCGCCTCCTGCTCGACCTCAGTGGCATAATGCAGCACGCGCTCAACAGAGTTCATGTCGTTCTCCACCTCAGCGCTCTGCCGCACCATCCAGCTGAATGCTTGTTGGACACTGAGAATATATGCGAGCACGACACCTGTTTGGGAGGGCGAAACCGAGAAGCGATCGCCCACAGCGAGCATGGACACGACAAAGGTGAGTAGGCTGCCCAAGAAATCGAGACGGAGCCCAAGCCACCGCTGGTTTGTGACCGTTAACCAGTAAGCGCGATTCTCTGTATCTACGAGGCGCTCATTGTCAATGCGGAAACGCTCAAAGACGCCGTACGCCCGAATGGTGGACAATCCGGACAAGCTCTCGCTGAAGTGGGTGTATAGAGCTGACCGCAGGATAGCGTCTACCGAGATTCCATCAATTGGCGAAAGAAGCAATAGCAAACCATATTACCGAGTCTTTTGATTTCTCGGGCGCTTGACCGATAAAAGGCTGCCAAAAACCAGTACATGACGAGGATAGCCGTGACTGCGATCAAAAACCACGGGAGAATGATGGCGATGAGTATAATTGCGCCAGTGATATTCGATAGCGTAGCAAAGAATATTCGCAGCGCTTCTCCCAGTGTACTGTCAATGGTGTCGCAGTCTATTAAATATCAGTGGGTGAATTCTTCACGAATGTGGATGCCAGACCTTTGGTGAAACGATGCATGATGCGTCCCAATGGGGTCGTCTCGAAAAACGACATTGGAGCGTGCATCACCCGTGTCAAAGCGCGTTTGTGTAGATTTTGGGACGCGAAGTATGTGAAAAGAGCAAATGTGCTTCCCATGAAGAAGAGGGTAATGGCCTGCATGGAGCCGAGCATTGCGTAGACGGCCATATAAAAGCCTTCGGACCGGGGCCACTTTCGTTCTTGCCAATAGCTGGGGAACTGCTTCAAAAACCTGTCTTCGAGAACCACCACAGTCCACTCACACGAGCCAGTAGGTAGACATCACATTCGTGCCTTGAAGCAGGACCAGCGACAGGAAGAGCATCGGGACAATGATTCTGCCGTTTCCAGCCGATATGTAAGCCCCATAGACGTTGTTGCCGATCGCGCCTATGTTGCGCTCCTCCTGCTGCATCATACCTGCACCGGCAGTGGCCTTTTTGCGTGCTTCAACCTGGGGAACAGCTTCGATCTTCTCCTCTTCTGTTTCTTCAGCGCTCCCTTGAGATTGTTCTGAGCCAAACTCGGCGACGAATTTGGAAAACGCTCCGTCGTTCTTGATCAGTTCTGCGTAGGTTCCCCTGAGAACGCGATGACTATTGGTTCGAACAGGAAGCTGAGTCAAGTGGAGACTTGCCTCTCAACAATACGTCCATCAGCAATAGCGATGACATAGTCAACATGAGGGAGGAAATGAAGAGCACTTGAAACAAAATTAGGACACAAATAAATCTTGAGAGAAAGAAAGATTACTGAGTAACGAGGATCCGGGTCTTGCCTTGGAGCGTGTTCTGTAGAACATTGTGGAATACGGCCTTTCCTACATGGGCATCTAGAGCACTCAAAGGGTCCTGCATCAATAAATCAGCGGAGCGCTGGAGAGTAAAGACAGAGATTGTACGTCGAAGATTTGGATGTCAGTGTCGGAGTAAATCGACCGGCAGATGTTCAGGCGCTGGCGTACGGTCGTGAGACTGGAAGGACTGAATAACCGATCATACTCACCTGGCGTTGACCGCCAGAAAGCGAGATACCCTTCAACGGAGATTAAATTCAAATGAATGGAAAGATGACTATGATCATTAGTTCACCTTTTCTCCAACCTAGAAAGAGAGTCAGCGACTGGCAATGTACGCGGACGAGGAAGCGGACCTCAGTTAAATCGCCGTTGGGAAGCATTTCGAGATCTGGCTGTAAGCAAGAATCGTTGACTGCTTTCCAGTATTTCTCCTCTTCAAACTATGCATCGGGTGAGCACGTTAAGCCACAGGTTGCAAGCGAAACACACAGGCAGACCGAAACAAATGTTTTCGCGTATTGTTGCGTTCTAAGTAGGCGTGAGAGGCGTGAGTGATTGTTGCTTCGATGATGAAATCCAAGAATTACTTGGATCCAAGCACTTTGAGGGCAGTATCCAACGGAGCCGCCGAACTTGGTGTAGCCCGACGTTTTCCTCATTTCCCCAATCATACCTTGCAAAAGGGAGGTTTTGCCACTCCCAACCTAGATGTGGATGAGAATTCACAGAGAGTAAGATTTAATGTGAGTTGGCGTACAGCACCGACGATGGCGACCAGCTGACCGCGGGGAATGGAAAAGTTCAAATTCATCATTTTGAACACTCTTTCCTCTTCGACTCTCGCTTGTTCCAATGCGGCAGTGGCATTAGCGGCCTTCTCAAGCGCGGTCGGTTTCTTGCCCTTTTTCTTTTTGCCATCTTGCACTTCGGGTGGTGGGCCATCCCAAGTGAACGTGGCATCTTTCACCTCCACGGCAACATCGAGGGTGTCATCGCGAAGTTGCAGATCTTCGAAAGTTTCGGCGATAAAGACATCGTACAGTCGATGACTCGCATTTAAGGCATCCGCGATGGCACTGAAAGAGACCGCTAAAGAATAGTTAGGTGGCAGCCATATCTTGGACTGTCTACGTACGCAAACTAGACGGAGGGTCTTGAGAATCAGGTGTCAGGTGAGGCAGGAAAGATTAGACGTACAACATAAGGGGAAGACGAAGCAAATTGAAGAGCGTCAGTGAAGCGAAGACTACCGCTGGCTCCAATATGTTTCCCGTCAGTGAGTATGTCACAAATGCTAAAACAGAGGCCAAGGCTACGGAACGTCAAATAGCGCTCAGAGCACCAGCTGTAGACGTTACCAGGCATGGACATGGCTACAGCGTTCGTCCCCGATCTCAGCAGAAGTAGGGAACGGATATATCTAAGAATATAGTCAGTAGAGTTTCATTCGAAGATAGAACTACATACGCCATTTCTTTCTGTCGATACCCACTGACTCGTGCGAGGAAGCTCGATTGCCAGTTAAAGAGCTTCAGCACCCTCATCCCACCGAGAAGCTCTTGCAAAATTTTGGCGCGTTTGTCAGTCCAGGCCATGGACTTTCAGCGATGTTTGTCAGCTAGCCACGGACTTTTGGCCGATGCTCACCTTCTGGCGATAAACAAATAGTTGCTTCATCACCAGTGTTTGTGCTGGAGTGGCAAGAACAAAAAAGGCAAAACCGGCGAGCTTGAGAGGTCACTTAGTGGGTGCTGGTTTCAGAAACGTTATACATACAGCGCTAGGACCAAGATTGAGGATCTGAGCACAATATAATTAGTTGGCGACCAGTGCGTTCAAAGGACGTGCGAACCAGAAGAATGAGGCAGATTATCATTTGGATCGGAGCGGCCCAAGACTGAAAAAGCTGATTAGAGAAGCTCGAATGAGGACTGGAAGAATTACCATGTGGAAATATCCAGCACAAAAGTCGATACGGCTCACATCACTTGAGATATGATTGATGAGTTTGCCGTTGGTGAGGGTTGAGCGAGCTCGCGAAGTGAGGCGAAGGGACCGAGAGTAGATAGCCGTAATGAGCCCTCCTCGAAGAAGGACGCCCGTCCCCATTGCGCGATAGAAGAAATGGTGTTGGCCCAGAGATCCGATCAACTGCATCGCGAGCAGAACAAATGCCAGGCCTACGCCTTGCCCAACGGGGGGTGGCTTTTGGCCGCTTTGGTGTGCGGTATAGGACGTAGTAGCAAACTGCCGAGGGAGCTATGTGAGCAGGAGAAGGATTTGAATTCCTTTGCCTACCTTGATTATTGCCTAGTAAAGTTCATTAAGGTGATATTCGTAAGCAAGTTAACATGCTCATTCATACCTTGACTACAAGCGGACTGGAGACGATAAATAAGACCAAGGAAAATCTGGGTATGGGGGGATCAAGCACCTTGTTATCTGAGCTGTGTCTCCAACGACCTGACCACGCGTTGAGTATCATTATACATTCGTGAACGCCTACAAAATTCACCTTGAAGGCTCCGCCAAGCCAAAAGTACCATTTTATGCTGTCGTTCTGCATGCGCATTCATCAGTGACGTCGAAAGTGAACATCAACTAAGCCATACCATGGCCCAAATTAGGCTTGCGCGCCTTTTTCCGTTGACCTCTCTCCATTTTTTCTCGCGTTCCGCTCTGTTTCCTCGCAAGCTCCACCAGATGACGCGCCAACCCGCGCTGATCTCTCCGTTGGCCAAACGCGTATTATACTCAATAGCAACTTTGTGTCTTCTGTCGAAGGAAGCTGTGATTTTCTCTGCAATGAACGCAGCTGAACGTGTATCGCCAAGCTTGTACAAGTCTGTTGCCTCCAAGGGGCGCGCATAACCTAGCCCAAGCAGAGGCGTTAGCCATCCGAAGTAGAGCACGTTCCAAAGATTTGCGGTTAATTCTGGTGACAATGCGGCATCCTCCAGGGTCCCCCCAGGCGGCGGAGGAGGTTTGTTCGAGGTGAACGGGACGCGAGAGTACCTCGGATAAATTTAATTTATGATTTGACAGGGTGCTAAGGTTCAGCGCACCAAGATCGCTCGTACGTAACGAGAGCAGGAATGGTAGCCTTGTCGTCAGACTCGTCACTGGTAGGGCTCCCACCCGTTTCCGTCTGAGACGGGTCGACGGACCGTCGAAACGGTTTCCGTTCCGTCCGTCGAGGGCATTTCCTTACCCGTTTCAAAAACGGATAGAAACGGGTTCGTCAATACCTTGCTCTGTGCTTTCACCAGCCACCATTCGGGTGTTCCTGAGGATTCAAAGCATCAAATCAGGTAGGTTTACGCACGAATTAATGCAGCTCTTACTTTGAGTCACCCATCTCGAGACATAATGCACCCGTCGAAAACGGGTAGACGGACGGAAACGGGCATAACGGACCCGTCCGTTTTCCAAATATTTAGTCCTAGAAACGGCCGTTCTTTCGACGGCCGTTCCGTTTTACGGACGGTTCGGAGCCCTAGTCACTGGCCGCCGTCGAAGCACCAGACGACGCAGGGACATCTTCACCGGCCTCGGATTTCGCCATAGGAGAGGACGAAAAGGTGGGGAGGTATTTAACTGTGGCTCGGGTACCCTTCCGGCCAATCCGTCGGCAAGAATCCGTCGGCTGGACTGTGTTTAATAAGCCGCCAACGGGTTAGCTCCGGAGTCAAAACACATGGTTTCAAGACTCAAGAGTCAAGAGTTACCTTCGGGTCGTATCGGACGGCGTCGACAGTGTCCCGCTTGGGCCGCCTTAACCTGCTCCTGACAAGGGGCGATCGGCGATCAACGGTTTTGGATGATCGATCCCTGCCGGAAATTATATCGGCCACGTACCCTCTGGTCAGTGGTCGGATGTTGACTCCCGTTGCGAAGACCTAACAGTGGGGATCAGTAAATATGCTGAGAAAAGACCAGAACCGTCCCAACACCCATATAGGGAGGGCAACTCTGAGTTATAATTAGGAATTATTGACGCTTCTACTACGCCACTTCCCATAACATTTTCTCAAAAAACTATACCGTAAAAGCCTCCAAAGCCCGGAATGCCAGCAACACAATCTTCGCCATGAAGCACCGCATTGGATCTCTTTGATTGTAGTCGTAAAAGATGTGTGCGATGTCATGGCAGTCTTCAATGCGTTCGAGCGCTACTTCCCCCGGCCGTTCTGAACTAGTTCCTTCCCGTTTTCGTAGGTCGTTTCGTGAGGAGTATGCAGCCACTGGCCAGTATATTATTGCATTGATTGACATGCGTTAATGTCTGTAGCGTACATCGTAGAGGCCATGTTGTACGTTGGTACAGTACCCGTTTGTTCCTTTTAGGGACCGCTGCGGTTAATACATCCTCCTCCTCCTACAGCATTGTAATTTATCAGCAACTGTGATGATTTATACGGCGCCGACCACGTAGGTCGGCACCATTGTATACTTGCCTGCTGCGGCATCAACGGCATCGCGAAGAGGAGAATTTAAAAGAGGGCTGGTTCTATCAGGGAACACAGCATCCGCAGAGAAAAATGTCTTACTCATTCGCAGCTACCCGCCCTGTTAATCCGCCTGGCGCCGAGCCAGTCCTCACAGAGGAACAAGTGTGGAAAGGCCTCGAGTACAAAGCGCGTAACCCGATAGTACGTTTTCGTATTCATTCCGAGTTCTAGGAGTAGTTCGAGTTATGCCCCTCACCCAGCATTTCATCCCTATGATTTCCGCAAGCAAGACAATTTCTGAAGAAGAAAACAAGGTTCGTTCGCCCAAGTTCAACCACGAGTTATTCATTCATTGACCGATTTCATTTGATAATTAGATTACGCGTGAGCTGACCATGGGAGGGTCGAACATCACATCACACTCAAGGAAGAAATCGAAACTCATGCGCCAACTATCGTGGGTGTTGTTTACATTGTGGGTGTAGCTCGAATCATTGATTCTGTTGAAGGTCTACTTTGATATGAACACCGGCCTTCGTGTCACGAACACAATCTCGTACGGGCCTGCCGACGAATTGCTGTTGACCTATGCCTTCGCGGGTGGAAGTAAGCAGACCCGATCAGTCCATGCGCGCGTTTGCTGACCACTTTATGTAGTCCCTGGAGTGGCAGCAGACAAGGCCAAACCGAGTGGCAAGGAGCTGAACGCAATAGTCAATAAGCCTCTCGAGAGGAGTCTTGATGTTATTAGAGGGCTAGTGAAGGAGGGGAAGTTGTAAATTACAACCACGGGCTATGCAGCATGAGTTGAACCAAGCTTTTGGTCGTAAATTTCAACTGGCTCATAAATCGAACAAAGTTATTTGTTTGACGATCTTCAATGGAGGCCCGGCGCGTCTTGAACGAAGTATCGGACAAGCCACCGTGTTCGGGTGTTCCACCAAAAGCAAAAGAGAGAAAAAGTCAGATTACTACTACAACTCATCGCTTCCAACAACCGTTGACCCCGCCCACGCACTACTCACAGCCAGCAGGTCGTCTGCGTTCACCCAGTTCGAGCCCGCGGCTCAGAAGGCGTTTCCACGTGCTCACGGAGGCGGCGGTGTCCCAGAAGCGTGAGCGCATCCCAAAATCATGTGCGTCGAGGACGAGTTACTCGCATTTGGGCGGTCTGCACCGTCAAAGTCGCTCAGCGAGCAAAACTCTACTGAGGAGACAAGGCGGGAAGGAAGACGCACACTCGACAGGCTAGCGTAGTCCACACTCGCCAACGGGCCGCCACTCAAGGCCCACGGCCGGCTTCGTGCTGTACAGCTGCTGGATATTCGCGCTCGAAGAAGGAAGATGTCGCGCGGGGTTGAGGCGGTGACGGGCGCCAATGGCGTGTTTCCGGTTCCAGCGACGGTGCCTTGTGTGAGCGGGCCGCTGGCGTATGTCGTGAGGTGGCCACCGGCGCGGAGGGGCCGGAGGGCGTCGAATACGGGTTGGAATGTTCTATAGGAAGGAAGTTTTGGCAATGGCATTGATTGGTATGGTCAAGAAAGCGGAGAAAAGATAAAAAACAAACGTTGAGCCGTCTGATTCATGTCGATTAGGAGCTGCAGGGGATTATCCACGGATATTCTGGACAAGGTATATTGTAGACGCAAGCTCCGAGGAGGAAGAAACACGAACGGTGTGGCTGAAGCGACGGTCCCGTTGATGATGCCCAGAATATTGTCTAGGTATAGCGAGTCAAGAGTCTTCGTCTTGTCAATCGCATCACTGGCATGGGCAACCTGACGCCGGAAGGTTTAATACGAGAACAAGAACGACAAGGGTGCTACGAGCACGCCGAGGATACGCACAAATAACTGGCTGCTTTGCCACCACACGCCTGCCTCGACGCTCATGATGCTCAGGTTGAGGGCGTCCCAAAATGGAACCGCGTGCAGATCTTCAAGTCGAAAGCGGTTCAGTCCAGAGGTTATTCGGTGGGACAGAGAGACGCACAATCGTTATGGGAATGAATGGGCTTGACGGCAATGGACGTCGAAACAAACGGAGCGAGAGCAAAGAGTGAGAGCATCATGAGGAGAATGCAGAGTGTCGTTCCCCTGCGATATCAGAGTAGTATATATTCGACGCCGGATTGGTTCCGTGTGAGCAGCATATGGTCTTAAAGAAGTATGGTAGCGAGAAGAATCGAGAAGGTCAGTAATCCAGCATGCACGTTCAATCGGAGGCGAGCACTCCGTTCAAGCACTGCTGGTTGCGGAAACCAGAAAGCAGTTTAGATACGAGGAATGAGTGTCATGAGCGATGGTGCGAACGATTGAAGTTTTTAAGAACAATTGCGGGGGGAGCGTGTCGTGTATCAGCTATATGTTGCGCCCACGAAAGTGCGGGCACAGGGTATCATGGTTACGGCGCCTGTGCCCGTCTCTCCCGACGACGCTGATGCGCCATCTGTATTTGTCTTTTGAAGTCACTAAAGGAGAAGAAAAACAATGTCAATACCAGCGTCACAGAGAGAGTGAAGCAGGGTGTATCGACGTACTGGAGCCTGACAAGCCCAACCATAAGCTCGTCTGCTCCTGCTTCTCGAAAATTGTCCTGGTCCTCCGTCAACGCGTTACCTGTTTGGACCTTATCAGTACTGGCAACCAGGAAGGAAGGGTGGCAACGAACCAGGACACCCCACGATAAAGTCGTCTCTATCGCTTGCCCTGATCTCTTTCACGGCGTCCTCGCCCGTCATGACGGGCAGGCAGATAAAGTCGTAGGTATGGGGCTCCGCGCCCAACACCATGTCCACGCACTCCTTCCCGTCCTTCGCGGTGTGCACCACACATCCTAGCAGCACGGGTAAGGGATAACGAAAGCGAAAGCGAAAATGGATGGAGGACCCACTTTGAAAACAGCGCGCGCATCACCGCGTCGTCGTTCAAGACCAGGACAAGCAACGGGTCGCTCGGCGGCTCGATGGTGTTTAGCGGCGTGAGGCTCGTTGCTTGGGGAAGCTGAGGCGATTCTGAGCATGTCCTCTGCACCTTATTCGGATTGCTCTCGTTCTGCGGTGGCATGGCTGACTGGGAAGGCGCCTCTAGTAGCGCTGACGCCGCCTCCACCGCGATTGCGAACGGGGCGACGTCCGGGGACTTGTCCGAGCTCGCAGTAACCAGCGGGCTCGAAATGTAGCCACTGGTCTTGTGACGATGCAGTGACATGAGGGTCAGGCTGTCTCTCCAGTTAGGACTCGTCCGTCAGGGGCGTCATGGATATGTTTGCTTCCGCTCATGAACACCGCCGTCGCATCTGTGCCTCGGACAAGACCCAGGCGTGTGAAAGCATCATGTACGAGCGATCAGTGGCTGTGCATTGGAAATGATGGAATCAAACCTGGCATGCTCGCGCCGGTGACGCCCGCCACACTTCCACCCTACACCACTATCGTTTGAACCTGATACAAAGACAGGAAAAAAGACAATTGCAAGCAGCTTCACGAAGCCAAGAAAGAAAACTTGAAGGGCGCACGATTCGAAACTGAACTTGAAGGAAAGGTTTGGGACGCCAATAGCTGGAGTTGCGCTAGGTTTCTGTGCGGATGCGCGTGTATTCGATTGAAAACAGGCAGTCCGAAGACACCGAACACGGCAGCGGTTTCGAGAATCGAAGACCATCGAGTATATCCGACTCGGGGTACGCGCCACCGACTACTGGATGCTATCTTTTGTACGTCCCTGTTTCCGGCCTATGTCCTTGGGCGCTTGTTATCATTTCCGCCAGTTGTAACCATTTTTTTGGCCGCTTGGCACGGTAAGTTGGGTCGCCCTCGACTATCGTGTGCTCTGTGCACCATAGAATGGGGCGTATTTGGAACAGGCGCCGGGAGCGCTAGTTTACAACGGACCCGCGCCTGTACGCCCGCAATCTCCAGTGCGTTTGTTCCCGGCAAGAAGTTGGAGCTTAAAGTCCCTCTGTTCCTTCAGCGTCCCATCCTAGCTGCGTGGACAACATCCTTCGCAGCTCAGCCTTTCGGTCCTTCGCGCTCTCTTCACACCGATTTCTGGTCCACTGGAAGAACAAATTGACACTCGAAGTGCCAAATTGTGGTTGGAACTGGAATTCAAATTTCAGACTGGAACCGGTCGGCCCCACCGCAATTCCCAATCTACCTTCGACACCATTTCACTTTGCTCATCGACTGGCGAGGCCGACCGAAACTGTAATTTTGGATTCTAATTATCCCAACTGTCTGGCAGGGTGCCTCATAATGCTATGTCAACCTACGAACTTTCCCGCACATGCCATCACGTCAACGCGTCAACCACGAGTCGCACCCTCGTCTCGAACCCTGCCCCACCCCTTGGCGTCGGCGCGGGAATTGCACTTCGAAGCAGCAGCCATCCCGCTTTCGACATCAGACATCTAATCTTCAATTTCGACCTGACGGCTCTGAAAGCCTACGCGTTAAATCCCCTTTATCACAAGGACAGGTTCCCGACGTCTCCATTCTCAGTGCCTGTCGAGTCTCCATCTCGACTACGCCGAACGCTTGGGACTTGCCACAGATCTAAAACGTATGATAGCATTTAGTCTAGGTTTTCCCTTTCTATCCCAGCGTAGCTTAGCGATTGCAAAACACCCTCCCCAGGCAAGGTCTCGTGCAGTCCGGAATCTCTGACAGTCCAGCCTGGGCAATATCTATATCAGTCTATCAGAGTCTATCGCATGCATCTGCCATTTTCATCAATTCTCAATGGCCAGCGGTATATTTCTGAACACGACGATCTCCGGCGGATCATTCAAACTGAATTGCGGCGCAACCAACAGCGTCTATCGGGACACCGTGCGTGGCAGTTGCGAGATGTGACATTTTTAGTAATATACATAGTAGCCTCGCCTCCCATGGATTCTCTGGCCTGCCCCCCACCACGATGAGCTTCATCATCGATGACAGTGACCCTTTGGTTCAGTACAATTCGCCTGGCGGCTGGTCCGCGACGGGGAATGTTCCTGAGTTCATGGGAACGAGCCACGCGTCTGCGACGCCGGGTGATACAGCGACGCTGGCGTTTGAGGGTATGTCTGGCTAATCAAGCCTGCAGTTTTGTACTGATACCTCTTTGAATCTGAAACTCAGGAACGTCTATCAGTGTTTATGGGTCCATAGCGGATGGGGAAGCGAGCCTGAGTTTCTCAATCGATGGTGTGGTGGTCGGTTCATACCAGTCCCCTGAGGTGGATCACGCCACCTATAACCAGCTTTTCTGGACATCCCCTCCTTTGACGGAAGCATCTCACAAGCTTGTGGTCACGGTGAACCAGGACACATCCACGGATTCGTCGGATCGGAGCATCTTCCTCGATTATTTTGTATACAATACAACATCTGCTGCTGGAAAGACGGTGTTGTTTGACGACAGCGACGCGAGTTTGGCGTACTCGCCAGATTGGCAAGCTAATACCAACTCGGACCCCAGCCTTCAGAGTACTGAGCACGTCAGCACGTCAGCCGGAGCTTCGGTTTCTCTTTCCTTTGAAGGTGAGCGCACCTATCCTCTTTATTGAATGTAACTTATTGTTTGTGTCCAGGGACTCAGATCTCACTTTTCGGTCCTTCCGGTCAGAAAGGGTTGCAGGCATCCGTTCTCATTGACGGATCGGATTCCCACTCAGGCCCAATGACCCAATCCAACAAACAGAATCAACTCTTTGCTTCATCTGTGCTACCCCCTGGTCAACACACCATAAATGTCACTGTTCTCACCGGGGATTCGACGGCAATTGATTACTTCCTAGTCGGAAATTTGCCGACAACCGCTACTACTTCGCCGCCCGCGGGGAGTCTTGTTTCGTCGCCGCCGCCCACAAGCACTCCTGCTCCCGATGGAACGCCGAAGTCGGTCTCTAGTTCGTTGGCTAAAACACCGCCTATCGCTGCTATTGTGGGCGGTGCCGTGGGGGGCCTCGCTCTTCTGCTGTTGGTTCTGCTAGGGGTGTTGATGTGGAAACGCAGGTCGCGACGTGTTAACGAACGAGGTGCGCACTGCGGATAATTTCTCAGCATGCTCTGTTCTCACATGAGAATACAGCTTTCGATTATCCCGCGACGTCGGTGCCCAATCCGTGGGCAGGAAAGCGGGGCAGCGTAACGAGCATGACCACTCTGACCGAAGATAACGGGAGTCGGCACCCCCAGAACTTCGAGAAGCAGCGGCCCGCTTCTCGTTACATCTACTATGAGTGAACATCATTCAACTGGTTGCACTCGGGTTGCACTTGGCTTGGCTATATGCGTAGCACACTTGCGGACTCCCAGCTAGCCATTGTATATTCAACAATCATTTATCTTCTAAACGTCTACCCTCCTGTGAAGACAGTTCTTCAGTCTTCCGCTCAGGAAAGCCGGAGACAGATATCCAAGGACGATCGAGTGAAACCTGTTTCAGATGTCTCTGTCTCCAGCCATAAAAGTTTGCTGAAATGCGCACTAGCATATATCAGTGTAGCATGCATGGTTTTTTGCCAGAAAAAACACCATTCATATGTGCGGTGAACCCTCGCTCTTTACCCTCGCTTGGCGCCCGTCCCAACCGCCTTTTTTGCTGCATTATACCTACCATTTTACCTAGTAAATGTAATGCCTACTCCTTTGCTTCCGCGTCTGCGTCTGCTTTGCGTCTGCAATTGCGTCCTTCAAACCCTTCCAAAACCCTTATTCCCACCCATACTCTCCACCTCGCCAACTAAAGTTAACCCTGGAGTTTACACACGAACATTAGGTGCACGGGGGCAAAAATGAATTGGCCCCACTGGTGGATGTCAAGGCTGAAGTCGAACGAGCTTGCCGGCACCATTTATTCCTACTGTCATTTACGGAAGGCAGGTGCGCACCCCGCGCTTCAGACCTGTTCTGGCTCAGTATTGAGCAAGGGAGACGTCCAAGGGGAGATCGGGATTAAATTCCGTACGTGGGGAGGGGAAGGGCCCGGGGGGGGGTCCGGGCTGGGCTGAAAAAAACCTTTCAGTATGTAAAGTTTAGAGCTTCAAAATGGCTAATAAACCATGAGGGAGGTGTTGGTTGGTTGTAAGAAACACATATAAATGCCCAGGGAGTGTACAGAAAATTTATCAGCCTGAACCCATGCCTTCCGTGATTCAAGCCAAATTGAACTTGAAGCCAATGGTGGTCAGTTCTCAGGTTAGAAATTATTCATCTCTTGGAGTACTGAGTGTTCAATTTATCCCCAAAACTCATTAGATAGTATAAAAAAGCATTATTAAGTTCAAGGAGGTGGTGGGAAGTTGAACAGCGGCGGCTGGACGCGGAGAGATCGGCCCGGCCCTAGGGGTGGAAAACTCCTTCCCTATTAGGAAGGAGGGGGGCATTAGCTTGGGGCCGAAAAACCTTTCGACCCTATATCCAAGGGGGAATCAACTTTCGAAAAACGGACATCGGGCTGGTTGTGAGGGGCTGGTAATCGATTTTTTATTTTTTCAGATTTTTCCGATTTTTTCTTGACGAGTTTCCCACGGTGGGGAGAGAATTTTTCCACACAAATGCTCTAAATGAGGCGTACGTTCCGAAAAAAAATGCCGGAAAATATTAAATGTTGCCATCAAAATCGCTATATCTCGAGAGCCGCTGCCCTATTTCACCTGAAACCTTTGAAATGTCCATTTACCACGTACTTTTACACCCTAAATCAACCCGATTCCGATTTTTGAAAGTTGATTCCCCCTTGCCTATATCCGAATTTCGAATCCGCGCCCTAGTCTTCCTTGCCTCTCACTCACAACCCAGTTAAATTCAAGACAGGCGTGAATTGCACCGGCTAGATATTTTAAAAAATTGAGATCTGGTGAATGCCCAGGCTCGACGTTCCATGGTGTCATACCGTGAAGGTGCGCACTGCATGTCTCTGGGCCTTTCTCACTTGGAATTGGAGCCGTGAATCAAAAATAATGTGCACTCTTAACATCTCTATGGCCCAGGCTTAGTGTTGCTGCGACTCGAAAAGTTGAGTCACGACTCCACAAGTCGACTTGAAATAGTGTTCGACTCGACTCGGCTTGACTTGGGGGAGTTGAGTCACTCGAAGTCGACCTAAGTCGACTCGAGTCGGTGAAGTCGGCACATTTTTTACACATTCTCAGATTAATAGAAAGAAGATGAAGCACTATTTATATTGCATATAACGGTGGCATATTTCATTGATGTGGTCACAACTCCACCAACTACATCCTCCTCTTGTCTTCTGGTATGCAACCTACAAGAAAATCTGTTGTTTCAAACACTCCAGTGAGTACCTGCATCGCCTCCTGGTGATCTGGCTCATCCACGGAGGCTAGGTGGCACGAGCCGACTGCCAACTTGTACTCAGCTACACCACACATCCTCACAGTAAGTATTTTGTAATTTCTTATCAGTCATTGTCCGCCATCTTCTCACTTCTTCACTGTTGTGACCGAAACCTCAGCATTAACGTTGGCGCTGTCATTGACCGTGCTCACCACTGTTCAACCAAACTGGTTGTTTACCTGGATTTATGAAAACAGGTCCTAGGCAATATTCTGTCAGCAAAGACGACCACGTCGCACCTGTATTCGATGGTGGAACCTCAGTCTTGGGCCTCATTCGGGCCTTCCTAATGAATGTCTGGTCCTCCTTTGTCCACTTTTAAATTTGACATAATCTTACAGCCTTTCCCCGGACTTCAAAGATCTTGGTCGTAAATTGTGTGAGCTAAGTTGAAATTGAGTGTTTGTTGACCTCAGCTGGGTCACTCTAACCTATGTCTGGTCCAAAACTGTTTAGTCATGGACGAATGGAGGTGCCCGAAGGTGGCCGGGACTCCGTGGACTGTCAAATTGGGCGTTACCGGGAGTTGAACTCACTGTCAACATGTTTGCCAGTTCCTTTGCAGTAATTAATGGAATGTGTACTGGAGACCGAAAAATCAATTTCAATTTAGAAAACATCTAAAAGAAAGTCCTCAGAGGCATTTCAATAGTCTTTCAAGCCATCTCCGTCAATGCCTTGCAATGATTGTTTTCACAAGCCACTCCCAGCCCCGTTTGATGACATCAGACTTGTGATGGCCGGGCGTGAGCATGTTGAATAATGAGTTTAACTGCCAAATTCATCCTCAATGACAATGGATTTGTGGTAGGATGATGTGAGACGGTGAATGGGACATAACTATAGTGAATCCGGCACTCTTGTTGAGGAATCTCGAGACTTGGCGTACCCGCCGTGCCCACACCCGTTTTCTTGGCATTGTGCCCACCGTTTTGCCTACAACGAGCAGAGGTCAACACAAGAGTATTTTAAGCACTACCTTCGATGTGATATGTCTATATACTGATACAGGCGCCCACCCATTATTGATTTTCAAAGATTTGGTTGAGCACACAATACTTACAAGTTGAATCAAGGGGTCTAATCGTGTTAGAGACAGAATATAGTAACATAGGACGTATGCCGTGTCTGAATGTGTATTGGGACCTCCTTTATGAAGAGTGGTGGCTCGGATCCTTCGCATAGGCCGAAACGGTCTCATAGGCGAGAAATTCAGTGAGTTCAGCCACTTATTTCATAAATATCTTAATATTGCAAACACTTGTGGTGATATTCTCCGGCTAGTGCGACAGAAATTATTTCATGGTCTAGCTTCACAAGCCCACTGGCTCGCGCGTAGATCCCTGACTACTGTAGAGTTTATCATGGCTGGCGAAGATTGCGGGCATTGTCAAATTATTGTAAATACTGGAGGATTGATATTGTACAGACCTTACTGTGTCAAGATAGCTCTCTCCTGCGGCTGTTTAGTGAATCTGTGCTTCAAGGGAATTTATTTGGGTCCCCATTTATCCATTCAATCATGATATGCACTTCCGAAGTTGATCCATGGCCTTGTATAATCTGAACACTGGCGGTAATGGCGACTGGTGACTACTACAACATGAAATGTGACGTGTCTTGTGCTTTAATACTCACATCCCTTGGACATCCCAGTTTATATGTGGCAGTAGCGAATGATTGATTAATGTTTATACCGCAGAACTTCACAGATGAGCTGGGTACATCGTGTACGATCTTTCCTTTTGATTTGGGAGACATGTGGATGGTCAAGTCAACTGAAATAAGTGCGGGTGATTAGGTAAAATGTGAAGCTGGACTGGGAGTACTTACTTGCAAAAATGCCCGACTCAAGTCGACTTGCTGTCGACTCAGAAGTCGATCGAAGTCAAACACGTGACTCGACTCGACTCGACTTAGGTCCCCAACCACAAGTCGACTCCGACAGGTGGAGTCACGAGTCGCGGCAACACTACCCAGGCTCGAGTCAAACACTGAGATTCTCTGCGACATTTATACCTTCCATGTATCTGGCTGATATTTTTCCAGGTGGGTCCTCTGGACCGTTTCTTGCTGCAAATTCAGCCTACTTTCAGCCTGTGTTCACTGTTTTCTGATACTTGATCATTTTATTTTATTCCGACCCAACGGACGAAATGGTATGTGTTAAAAATCTCACGTAAGCTCTTCTATTTGCTCGATAATCATAGCAGAATTTCATTTCAGTCATTCGACCCACAGATCACCCCAAACTTTGAGCTTGTGCATTCTTTTACTGCTGTCTAAGAACCTAGTGTTTTGGACGCGGAGGACGCGTGCAATACTCTCCAGTTCGGCCTCGTTGCCGTCATTGATGTGCCATCTGCCTCTACTCATGAATAAGGCTCCAACCATTTTCGTTTCTAAACGGATTAATAATCCATTTAGTTTACGGACCTCGGTAAACAGTAAAAAAACAGTTTAAAAACAGTTTAAACGGTAATATCTTTGATGATTTTCAACCCACCATTCAGCTCAACTCGCCACCAAATTTGAGTGGGAAATTGTGTAGCAATGGTTTAAATTTCACCTTGAGCTTAAATTATGGCTGGTCCTATGCTAGGTTTGGCCTCGCAGTTGGTTCAATGTCGGTTTCGGGCATCTCGGACTTCAGCTTGCCGGTGGCTGTGACACACCACACCAGCGATGTCGATGGATGGTGTGCAGTGACGATGCACACTGTTGATTCTTCAAAAATCTAAATCCTTATGAATCTCCGGTGTGGGCACTTGGAAATTCACGCACCCAGTGACCAGTCCCGCATCAGTACATCTCCATCTTGAAACCCACCTGTGGATGCACGGAACCAGCAGGTGAAAGGTGTGGAAGTCAAAAAAAGTCAAAATAGAGAAGCTAACTTCCAGTTGACTTATTCAAGTCAACCCCGTCTCACCTACCTGCGTTCCACACTCAATGAATATATTTTGTCAAATTCATCCGTTTTTAAACATTTTGTAAACATTTGTAAACGTTTATGAACCGTTTACCGTTTAGTTTACGGGACTCCGTAAACAAAAACTAAACGGTTGGAGCCTTACTCATGAACATGAGACCTCGTCGTCACATCGGCGGCTCGAAGGAAAAGACTCCGCCGGGCGGGGCACGTTAACTTAAGTAATGGTAGGTAACAGTAAGGGACATCAAGTATGAGCCCGTACACAGCTGGAATTCACCAGAATCATGAATTTGGCCCGAGTTTTAGTAAAAAATTGAGCTAATGTTGCTATCTGCGCCTGTACACCTACTGGCATAGCCCGGTTGCCGTCTTCGAAACCACTGCTTCATGCTGCTCAATTTTCGTGGGTTGCCTGTGAATTTGGGGCAAGGAGTAGCTTCGTTCGGGAATGAATAAGTTGGAGACCAAATATGCGAGGTGACTTAGATATGGTAAATTGATCGTCAAACATTCGTGGAGAGGCTCAAGCAAGGTCATTATGAGGGCGCTGACACCTAGCAACCTGTGTGCGACCTTCAGAAGTCAGGGACCCCATTCAAACACCAGATTTGTCCAATGTATGCAAAGATTTCGGCGATTTTTACGCCCAGACCCGTTGCTTGTCAATAACGATCTGGCTGTTGGCTCACCAATCTATCCAGTTGCCATCCCGCTGAAAATTTCATCTGACCCTCGACGAAACGAGTCAGGTATCGATCGCACAGAGCCCATAGAACCGGCGCGACGGGCACAGCGCACAGTCCTACGGGTGAGGGTAGTCAGGAGCATTAACTAATTTGAATGAGGCCATGCTTTGATTAACAAGTGGGTAGAGCCGAGTTGATGCACTAGACAACCTTTAATGTGATTTTGCTGTCTTGATTTCTGAACTGTACAAGTTACCAGTCAATAAGTTACTTTCACCAAGCGTGGGAAAAGTTAAGTTAAGTTCGTCCCCGCCAAGGGGCCATCAAAGTTAAAGTTAGCTCCCACAAGTTACTTTATTCACTCTCGAGTGTAAGAGGCCGTGTGTCAACTCTTTAAAGTTTGAAACATTGTGGCATGAGACTGGCATGATCTCATGGAGCTCGTCAAACGTACTCGAATTCAACATCCGCCGCAATATAATGGGAGGAATTTTCATGGACTCATTTTGGCCATTGCAGATATGAGTCCGACCGCCCAGCCTGAAATTCCGCGGCTTGATGCATTTAATCACCGCGGGCCCGCTCAACGCGGAAGATGCTGCCGACTTATTCGTGGGTTATTCTATTAATTCCAAGTCTTGAACTTAACTGAGGTTGCGTTTTAGCCGAGGGCGCGGCATATTTGTGTTTACTCCCGTGCCGAGTCGACACATAAAATGTCGTGAGGTAAATGTAAATACAATACCCTCCGGGTGTAACCGATTCTTTCTCTCAGTCCCTGTACAGATAAATGTCTCATCCTCCTGGCCGACGCGAGCAGTGGCAAGGCGAAGAGGGTCAGTTAAGCAATGCCGACCGTACGCCTGTTCACATCGATTTATCGGAAAAGAAATAAGTTAAAAGCAGTGGATTACAGCAGAGGCTGAGGGCTATCTGTTGATCTCTTGTGCGGAATTCTACTTTAGCAGCGGTACGGCGACTTACGCCAGGGTACAGACGAGGCTCCGAGGGTGGTCCGATCTCAGATCATCGCATGGACAAATGTGGTATGGACTGCCGCGATTGTGGTCAGTCGACAAGGAACCCACAGAGGTCGCATGCTCACTGCCTTGTCACAGACGGCGCTGTTTGCGATAAGTGCCGCCATAATTCTCACTATTGTACGGTCGGACGGCGGTTTGGAAGGCAGCCACAAGGCCATCACGCTGTTCCTCGTTGCGTCCTACGGAGCCATGCTTTTCAACTCGATCGCTACAGTGGCGTCGTTGTTGTTCATGGATCGACTGGGTGATATTGAATTCAACGAGGCGCGAAATCCGCAAAGGCGTACGACGGAAGGCTTCGTTGAACGGCCGTCCTCGAGTTTGAGGCTCCTCGCTCAGTACGGTGCTCGGAAACACGTCAGATGGATTTTTTGCCAGTGTGAGTGCTTCTCAGTTTTCAGTGAAGCAACATGCTAAGTATGTCCAAAGGGGCGGCTTACTTGTTTATTGGAATAATCTTCACCCTGACCCAAATCCTCGTGTACATCTGGTTGCGCGAGGGCCTTGTGTTGAGCATTGTCTTCACCGCGCTGGCAGGTACCGCAATGATCGTGCTCCTCCTCACGTCTTTCTATAATGGGGAGTAGTGGTGGATCTGGGATCTTGCTAGGTGGCATTCAGCAGGCTGTTGTCCACGCGTCTTTCTATGGTGGCGAGTAATTATGATTTAAGGTTCTGTGGTCCCGGCATTCAGCGCAGGGGCTGGAGTCGATGGAGCCGCGCAGCGGGGCCTAGTCCAGGAGGCTCTAGATCGGATGTTTGCGGTACGGAAATATATCCATAAGGAATAACTATTCACCATACAACAAGATCTGCGTATCGGACGGCCGCCATTCGCCGGGCTCAGAGAGTCCAGGACCCTGAATTGCGGGCGGGATGGTCTCCACGAGGCTCCATAACGCAACGTGGGTCGGCGCCTGAAGGAGCACAAAGACTTTAGCTTCTTGGGGGGAAATGAAATCACGAGGGTACTCGAGATCACCGCCGGACACGCAATAGTGCGAACTGGCGCGTTTTCCAAATCCACTCCAGCCCACGGTCTACCATCGGAGGGTCGCCTGGGATACGAAATATGAGTTGAGATGGCTATAGTTGAGAACTACATAAGCTTACCGTAACCACGACGGGAAATGAATGTTTACGGCCGGCGGGAAATGATAAGAAGCGCCCAAGAACGTACAAAGCCCGGCATGAAACGGATAGTACGGCTATCAAAACACGAAGCCCAAACACAGAAATATATGCGACGCGCCAACGTAAAGTCGTCAAGTCGAGTCGCCCCAGAACGAGTAGAAAGTAGCAGCCCTCTCACGAAGAAAGGCGAACGCATATGCAAAATATTGGGGCAAAGTGAAAGTGCCGCCACTGCCGCCCTTTTGCGGGGCGGCAATGACATATTTGACAGCTGAATTTCTCATGCAGTATTGGTGCTAGAGTAGTATGATCAATTCCACGAGATGAATTACGCATTCACCGTCACATTCGAAGTGCAAATGAGCCCAAAGATTGTGGTTGAAGTTGAATTTTTTGATACCCAAGGGCGGCAAGGGGGCAGTAGTGGCGCCACTTGGGGGCGGCAGTGGCGTCGCAGAAGGCGGCAAGTTGTGCTGGGGGGCGGCAAGGGGGGTGGTAGAGGGGCGGCAATTTTTTTTGGAGGGCGGCAATGTGACATATATGTGACATGGGGGCGGTACTTTTCCCATGCAAATTAATTTGGTTCAAATTCTCATCCTGAGCTTGAGGAATGAGTGTATAACACCACTCCCCCAGAGCTTAGCTCCGGGGAAGAATCTGCCTAAGTGTATGTACAGGTTGAGGTATCCAAAGAATAGCCATCGAGGGAGATGTCATCTGTGCAGAACACTTGCGGAATTTACATCCAAGAAGGACTAATTTATGGTTCATGTACATCTCAGTGGCTAGATCCTTTCGGTCTGCCACCGTAATCATTGTCACATTTGAGAAAGTAATTTCCAGTCAGGTGGATTTATTTGCGAACGGCTAGTGCCCCTCCCAGGTTTTCTAGCACCATTTGTTCAGTCTAATCCCCAACTGAGTGAAATTCAGAGAAACACAGGAAAGCAGTCAGTCACCGGGCATGTCGGGGATGTTCACCCAACCACTATTCATCTAGAACTGGTCAACCAGACACCATCTATTCCAAGGTGGTCTACGAAATCCAAACTTCAGACTATGGTTGGTTTTCAATCGTCCAACACACCAGTTGGCGATCTGAATATGTGCATCACTTTGAATGCCAGTAACAGGCTCAACTTCAATTGGAGAAGGAGGGAGGCTATTCCAATGTGCTAATTCAACCAATTCAATACAACTGACATATAGAGCCAATAAAATCAGGAAAGAAATCGGGGCTGCAGTGTGGCACTAGGGGCAGTGAATGATGTGATAGTGATAGTGATAGAATTATACACAGCATGGTCCAGCCTCTGAACACTGTGTTCCCAAGGGTATCCCAACGCGCACAAGCCTCTCGCGCCTTCGCCTTGGACCCCAACTACCCTACTTGACGAGCTATTCATTATCAGAACATCTATCAAAAGTAGAATCCGAAGTGGTAAGTAAAAGAAACTGATCATTATGCTACGGTAACATCAACCTGAGTAGGGTAAGAGCGGATGAAAAGGGGAGGCCTCTCCAATAGAGTGAGTGACTTTGTATGCAAATTTCTTGACCAGGAGGACACAGTCAATCAAATTCCAACCCACCCTAATGGGCTACACAGTGACTCGATTGGCCAATGATCCAAGGATCAGTTCCCTGATAACTCTTGCCACATCCTGGATCATTTCGTCGACGGACATAGGTAGCGATTTGTAAGAAGGAAGTAATCCTGGCCTGCCAGAGTGCTGACCTGGCGGCCAATAGGATTTTCATTATATCCTGGCGGGAAATTAATAACACAAAGATGTGTAGAGTGAAAACTCACCGTTTCGAATGAGTCTTGCACCACATTCACAATGGAAAGCCTCTGGGTGCCCTGGGAGAAAGCTAGGAAACCACATGAAGATTGCTAAAAGATACAGAGCATCCCGAGTGAAGCCGTTGAGAGCAGCACAAGCAAGGGCAAAAACAGGGTCGATTGGGCGCACCCACAGTTGACCAGCAGTGTAGTAACGAACAGCTTGCAATGGGCCATTCATGTCTTGCTCACATTCAGCTGCGATTGCTTGGAGCCACTGGTAATTTGCAGAGTGTTCCTTTGCTCCAGCCTCCTCAGCATCATCCTCTCCTACATCTTCATTGACTGGATCATCTCCATCTCTGTCGCTCTCCTCCTCTCCAGCTGTCTAAACTCTCATCAAAAACATGGTCTGGAGTGTCTTGAAAGTCATCTTGAGCAAGAGCAGTGATGTCCCTACTAAGCTGAGCAATTGCTGCAGTTGCCGAAGGTACTTACTCAGTTCGAAGACTACTGGGTTCTGTGTGTTACAGCAATTTGCGGTACTTAGGGCGTGGGCCATCTTTTTTTTTTTCAACAGTTTTGACTAGAACACCCGCCACGGGCTTATTTTTGGTCGGATTTCCTTGAGGATAAGCACGTTCGAATCACATTGAAAATCCGCAGAGGATGAGGTGCCGAGTTTTTTTTGATTCGATTATGTAATAGAATTTCTTCAGAAAAATCATGCTTTCCACTAGGACAGCTGTAGCACAGCGAATAATGGTCTGATTGACCTAATTCCGGAATATGTTATGTGTCTGTACTGTCTCTAGAGGATCATTAAGTTCACAGATATGGGTATAGTCAAATTCCAATGCAGAGCTCTACTTCTCATGGGGAATGAATATTGCCCTGGCCAAAGTGAGCAGAAAATGATGTTTGATTGGTATATTGTCTATGGAAATGTGCCATCCTCTGGTAACATCTCAGATACATAACATATTCTGGAATTAGGTCAATCGGACCATTATTCATTGTGCTATAGCTGTCCTAGTGGAAAGCATGATTTTTCTGAAGAAATTCTATTACATAATCACATCGAAAAAGCCGGCACCTCATCCTCTGCGGATTTTCAATTTGATTCGAACGCGCCTATTCTCAAGAAAATCCGAGCGAAAATGAGCCCGTGGCAAGTGTTCTAGTCAAAACTGTTGAAAAAAAAAAAAAAAAATGGCCCGCGCCCTAAGTACCGCAAATTGCTGTAACAAATTAATTGAGATGGGAGATACAATGCAAGCAAAAAATTGACTCACCTGGATTTCCTACTGGACGTGCTTGTTGCGAAAGTCGAGGGACAAAAAACCCAGTTGCAGCATGTACCGAGTTGGCAACTGCTTTCTTGATAGCAGACCTGACAGCAGTGACACGGGAATTTCCTGCCCTGCTTCCGCCAGAGTCTTGAGAACGGAGTGTGGACTCAAGTGTGTTCTTCTTTCGACCTGAGTTGGGACGAATACCACCCCAGTTTCTGTTGTGGTTATCTTGTCTTGCCATTGAGAGAGGTGGGCGCGCTGAGGACAAACGTAGCAAGAGTATGTAACCCAAATGAAATGTAACGTAATTACGTTAGTCTCTACGGGGTTACGGGCGCTGTTGTCATGAGCATGATTACGGTGTGGTTTAACCCGATTGCCATGAACCAATAATCCAATACTGTAGAATTTCATTCAATTCGGCATAGGGTGTGACCTGTGACCGAAAATACTGATTTGGCACTTCGGCACCCAACAAAATTTGACGTGACACTTGCAAAATTCCGGCATTCAGGACGAAAATTTTCGAAAGTTCTGCCTTTTTTTGCAGTTCCAAGAGAGATGGGCTGGGTGTCATGAATTCTACATTCGGCACTGGGCACCGTGACCCGTGACCGAGACGAAAATTCGTCCCGGCACAGGGGGTGCGTGACGCGTGACTGCCGATTTGAATGAAATTGTACAGTAGATTAGAGATTGCTCACGAAAATGCCATGCCGCTCGGCCCGCGTGTTCCGACTGCTCGGAGTCTATTCCAGACTCCACTCGTGTCTCGCATGCTTTTAATGGCTCCAATAGCTTAATGAATTCCGTCCCCACTGCTCTTTCGACCTGCCATTCCTTCTGGATATGTAAGTACGTCGATTCAATGACATCATGGGCCATGGCCTTGCGTCACAGTTGAAACATGAGTTGCAATGTAATGGATGACTTTCCATAAGCATTATCATTTCTTTGAGCTTGTTTGAGCGGTGCCAACGATGCTGGCATCCTGGTCACTTCAATTATTTTAATCATCTCAGGTTCCCACAAGCAATAGAATTATATGCACAACAATTATTTAGTTTGGAGTGGTAACTGAACATCATGGGTCATAAACAATGCATTCGACGCGTCTCAACGCGTCCCAACACATCAAACAATGCCTAAGATGTGCAGAGATGTCAATAGAGGGTAGATGACGCGTCCGTTAATTTTTGGTGGCGCGACAACGGGTTCTTGCAAGCAGTAACCTCTGGTGGTTGGCATGTCTTGGTTGTTGCAGAGATTGAACTTGAGCAAGTCACCGTATGTAATTTGAAGCTAAGCACACTGAAGTTCTCGTCCTCGTTGACGTGTTGAGGATCGGAGCGGAGGCCAACTGCAGTGGCGCCGAGACGGCAAGACCCAAAAAGGTGACGTGGGAAGCAGACTGTCGTACAGCTTGCCGTACGCATTCACCCAAAACGATCTATTCGACGCGAGAATAATCTGTAGAGGGGGTAGGGACCCCTCCTCCAGATTATAATAAATCGAGGTTTGAAAGAGGGTCAACAATATTCTAACCGAGATCTGAGGCCGATGGGGTCTTGGCAGCTGTCTTGTCATTGCGGCGATTCGACGGTTATATAGCTCAAAATATTTGAAAACATTTATTTATTGCTTATGGAAAGTCATCCAATGAAACATGAAAGTCTTCACGCTTACAGCTTACAGCGTGTTTTCCGCAAATACTCATGACATCACCTTCGGGTTACCGGACACATACGCATACGTTGCCTTCCACAAATAGGGGCATATATATTTCCGTCCTTCCTTCCTCGTGTGACTGCTACTTGGAAACGGCACTGGACCTCGGGAGGGAGTGGATTTCGCTTGGATACATAGCGTTCGAAGCCTCTCTCACAGCCGATTGTTCGAAGTCCCACTCACATCTCCGCATCTCCGGTGTTCGGTGTCTCTCGAGTCGAGTGGTCACCAAATATAGTCCCCACGTTGTGCGAATCGGTTGAGGCAAGGCTTGAGGTCTGTCTGCACACGTTGGACCCCTAGTGAGGATTCAGTCAGGACACAGCTCTACACCAGACGTAAGATGTTCGGAACACATGGAGACTTCATATCCTGGAATACAACCCTCGATGACCCGTCATTTGCCACTCCTCCGTAAATGCCTGTGCTCGATGACATCCGGGAATTCTTACGGGTGGTGAGCAGCAGTCACCACGGACTTCACCAGTGCATTATTTTGAGCAGACTCTATCGGTCACTGCCGCTCACGCAGTATAATGTAGAGAAGAAGTATGTGTTACTTTAGACTTGTCATGTAATCGATGCGTTCTGCTGAAGAGTGTCCTGAAGACTTAGACTTGCCAAGGCCTTGAAGCAATCATTGCAGGAAATTCAACGGAGAACGTGGGATGGAAGAAGTGTGGCAAAACTTCCTCTCTATGCATATCTGGATCCACCTAAACAAGACGAAGTACATATAAATTCACATTGACTCAGACACGATCTTTAAGAAGTTTTCGCAGCTTTCCAAAAGTTTGCTGGACGCTTACAAGCAGGACTTGGAGAGTGATCGTCGGCGTAGGTCCATCGACACGAAACTGGAGAACCGTCAGGCCACTGCTAAGACGGACAAGATCTCAGTCGGAGTCATCGTTCGAAAGATTTATCCTTGGAAATATGGACCTGATTTAACTCTCTACGGTGAGTCAGTGGTGGTTAATCCTACACATAATTCGCTCAAGGATCAATATGAGCAGTAGAGGGTCTTCATGGTCAAGACTTCGCACCAGTTCTGTGGCTTGTCGAAAAGCACCTTAATAAACTTGGGCTTCCGAGCACATGCAGTCCTCATTTCTATGCGGCGGACAATATGGTGTTTGCTCGGCCCTCGTCATTCTCTGACAACGGGAAAATTACGCCGATTGAACAATCGAACTATGAAATCAGAGTTCCAGCCAATTTCGTCGCGTATCTCGACAGACCTTCTCACCTGATCATTCGCAACGTTAAAAATACCAAGATTTTTGGAAACGCAGGTCAATTGGGAGAAAGGTTGTATGTCCTGAAGGGTAAGCATCTCGAGTAGCGAAAGACGCGATTTTAATTGCCCGATTTTTTAGACGCCCAAGGCACTCTGTGGAACACGAGCAGATTCAAGTTCTGGGAACCGGGCGCACAGTTCCGGAGCAGAACCGATTCTAATACATGGACTGAGTCTGAGTTATTCCACAAATGGATTACGCAACCTCACGACATCCGATCCCCCATCGAGGTGACGACCAAGCGGTTGCGAAAGAAACCGCAAGAAATCCACTGGTGTGTAGAATTTTTCCAATGTACACACCATTACTTCTCAAATTCTATCCAGCCCGAGTTGGTTTGCAGAAATATTTAATCCCGGCTTAGAAGAATCGAAAGCACAGGACCATCTATCAGAGACAGTCCGTGACGTCATTACAGATCTCGAGGTCGACTCGAAATCAGGTTTATGGGGCGACCTGCGAAACAAGCTGCGACGTGGAAAAGATAACGATCATAATAGAACTGACATTTTGTTCCAGTTCATGCACGACCACTCCACTCCGGACCATATTGAATCCTTCCGGAAAGCCTTGAATCGGGTAGGTGGACCTGGGGTACATTCGGTGCTGCGGTCTGCGACAGAGAGCGCACTCGAAACCGAGAGTTCTTCCGGTGAGTGTGCCTTCCACTCTTTATGCCACCGTTGACCATAGCCCTGCATATGAGCTCAGTCTCTGAAGCCGCTGAAAATCCACCCAACCGCCACACAACCCCGACGCTGACATCCACCGAAAGACGGCTTGAAAGGGACTTAACGGAGCCTGCTCTCGATTCTACAACCCTGTCGTCACCGGTCCTGCCTGGCGTAAACCCAGAATCTAGAAAACGAGAGGGATGGTTGAAGAGGTTGATCAAGACAGCGGCGAAATGTGTAGGAGTGCATTTGAAGTAGCCAGCCCGCGGGCCGCGGTCTTGGCATAACTCGGACCTTGCAGGATGTCCATGCGCTCACCAGTATCTTGATCAATTTCTAGAGGTTTACGCTGCGTATACAATCGCTTTTCGGGTTTAATTTCCCTGCCTAGATGGGGACACTGGAATATATAGGGGCCACGAGCACGGAATATCAAAGCAGCGCGGTCTGATCCCAAAAGCATGCTGACCCTTGAGCCTCCACGACATTTTTTTCAATTTTCATCTTCGTCCTTCAAGTTGCCCTTGATCGAAAATCCAAGGCGAAACTGTTTGAAAAGCTCATTCTATTTTTTGCCCAATGCGATGAAGATATCAAGGTGTTCTGATGTGTTCGCAGCAGTTTCTATGTAGTAAAACAATCTTCGATGTCCAAACTTGGGATTTGATGAACCGTGGGAATCATAATTCCGCTTGGCATCAGTGCTGGGCGAAATGATGACGTCAATACTCTCTCCTCTTCAATTTCTCTCTCTTGTTTCCAGCGTGCATTCCGCTGCGCTTTTTTCCCTCATGCTTCTCATCCATATTATTTTCCTCTGAAGTGCGGATATTCACGTAGCCAGTTACATACAATAATCGCCAATGTCCCGCCGACTTGCAAACAAGTCGGAACCTCTGGCCGCCATAAAATTCACCAACAAGCACACAACAAGGGCCACCGCAAATTTTCATTCGGTCTTCACGAATTCAGAATCACGATTCAGTCTGTCGCTCTGCCGATGTCCATTTCGAGAACACCTCTCGGCGTTCAAAGTTGATTCCTAGATTACAACAGAGAAAATTACATCACTCGAACCTCAACGAGTCGTTAAGAACACTCTGCAATTCGACATCGCTGTAAACCGCTCGCTGAAACGACCGAATAAACGGCGCATCTCTGGACCTCAGGTTCAGCGAACGAAACAAAATCGCCACCTTGTCCAGATCGTTCTTCTCGTGCTGCAGCTGCACTCGGGTACGATTCGCCAGGAGGCGTGCTTCTTCCAGCTTCCTCACAATATCGGAAATCCCGTTGGCGAGGACGCCTTGGACTTCAGCTTCGCAGAATTCCTCCGAATTAAACGTCTCCGAGAACCATCTGTAACTAAGTTCACGCGGGGATGAGAAACTGTTCTGAAAAGATAAAGGGGAGACGAACTCCGATTTGAAGAGCACTTTGGCTAGCTGGATACTCTCTTGCAGCACTACGGTTTCTTCCTGTGTGCGCTCCTGCTCGGAAATTTCCTGTGAGGGTCCGTCACCTGTACTCGGTGTAGAATTTAAATTGAGCTGACCTCGAGATCCTTACACACATTCCTAGATAATGGACGGATCTTGGACAGTCCATATTTCGCGGCAAACTCGGACACGCCAAGGGGAGACGAGGTGATCTGCAAAGCAAATTTCCGAATTTCCTGATCCATTGCCTCCATCGCTGCCATGTCGGCCGCTCTTGCCTCCTCTGCGACGCGGTAGGCGTCTTGGACATCGATATCCGATGTGATCTTATCACGAAGTGGTGAAAGAGAAGCAATGCAGAATATACGAAGCGCTCACGCTGAACAGCTCAAATCCTGCCCTCAACTGGTTGCGATATTCTCGCAATCTGTCAGCGACGGTGTGGCGCTGGAGATATTGAACAAGTGGAGTCTTCTTCGATAGGTCCTTCACGTAGCCATCAATTTGGCTGATCACCCTAATTTCATGATTAAGTTGCAAGTATACTAGCGCAGAAAAGCTTACTTGGAGAAATCCTCCGTCCTCGTCGAATTGCTGGGTCCATGTCGTTTCAGCTGTTCCGAGAGCTGCTGGGCATACAATCCGATTGCTTTGATTTCGTGCTTGTTGCATTTGAACTAGAGTAAAGCCAAGATTTTACCACATGGCTCAAGGATACGTTCTGCGAATCTCACCAGTGCGATGCTTTGAGCAATATACGACACTAATCCACAAGCGGCCTGTAGCGGTGAGATTACGCCGGATCCAGGTTTCACAGCTCGCATTGTGTCTCTGGTAGTCGACATGGGAGGAATTCAGTGGTATCACATACCATGAAGGTGTCACTGTTGCGTTTATGAGTCTCAACTTCACCATGCGGCGAACAAGCGTCCGGTATTAATAAGTTGTGGGTAAATTGAAGTCCTCGCACTATGATCTAAGAAAGGGAATATACTAGATCCAGCGTTTTCATCCCAGCCGCTGACACAGGTGGGATCGCATACCGGGATATCCCTTGACACATCAAGCCCTTCGGAACCAGTATCGTTCCAACGCATCCATGAAAGACCACGGAATATCCAAACTCTGCAACCAGTTTTCACACCCCGTTTTCTATGCATGCAAATGACATCCGCCGTCGACTGAGCAAGTGGCGGTATCGCGTTAACACTGTCGAGGCTTCACCCAAGTATAGTTTCGAAGAATGTGCAAACCACGAGTTCGTGACTGTTATAGCTGAGACACTTCGTTATCGAAGAAGAGCGCTTATTTCATTTGAGACACCACATAGACGGTCGGAAGATCCGGACAAGCACCTACAAGCACCGACTTGGGCAAGTAGTTCGAATTGCGCCACAGCTGACATTGAATGGCAGAAACACGTTCGGGAAAGTTGAAGTCGTCCTTGAACGTGCAATGCTGCATATCACCCGTTATCAGGCAATACGCATTGGCCATGAGGTAATGACAGGCGCATTAATCACCAAATCAGCAGACAGGGCGTTGCAGAACCCCTAGCCCAAGATTATTCACAACCGTGCAATGGCGGATAAGTTCAAGTTCGAGAAAAAGGCATTTAGTTTCGCCGGTGAAAGAGAGAAGACACTCGGATTGTATACTTTAGCTAAAGATTATCCCACTGGCAGAGTCGGGTTTTTACGTGAGTGTCGGACCGGGTGCGATAACGGAAGAGCAGCGATTCAATTGGGAAGGTTGAATGACCGGACTCTGAGCCAGGATTTTCTGGCCGGTTGGGTTCCAATTACACAGCGGGGTCACTGTTATGAACTAAAAATTATCTCTCTTCGATCTCGCTCTGCTATTTACCTGTCACTTGAAGAGAAAAAGAAATACTTACCCGCCGATTTACGTTTATCAACCGTCTGCCAATTTACTTCTTGACATCATCGATCATCTGCTGTTGCTTTTCTACGATTGGGCTTTGCGGCAACCTCACTGAAATGTCTTATCCATGAGGGATCCCATGATAATGCTTGGACTCTTTACGGAGGCAGACATGTCCGACATATGGCAGATCGCCGGTTGCAGATCGCCAGAGACCCGCTGACTCTGGATGTATTCCCTGCTTTCGCCTTGCATCCTGCGCATGGGAATGCGACATAAGGGATCAGGACCACTGCGGACCAAGATTTAAGATGTCGCCGAACCCAGGACAGCAACTCTCCGCACTCGATGTCGAACTCCAGAAACCACCGAAAGCCAACGCCAGTGAGCGACTCGTCGCTCACGAAACCGGACAGCGCCTCATCTGCGAAACCGATAACTGACCCGTCGACCGCCATATCGATAAAATTGTCTCTCTTCGACGACCTCACGCGCTTGAAAAATCCTGCTGGGTTCCCCGTCACCGAAATACTGCCCAAGCTCCTCACGCTCGCAGGCCATGACGTTTGTCTCACGAATCGCAACCATTTTTCTCTGTACTGGAGCCTGTCCCAAGCACGGGATGTGTGCGACGATATCAATGATCTTGTCAGCCAATCGCTGGCTGATCTGGACGACTCGTGGGCAGCTTTCGATTCGTATGCGGGCATGATACTGTGGATTGAGGAGTGCGTTACACTCATCTGGAGATTAAATTCGTTCTTCGATTGAATAAACTACGTAGATTCCTCCTGAGGCTTGCCGAGACTGCTGAACAGGAGTCGCTGGTGTCGAAGTTTGCAAGTAATACCGGCATACATGAAGATCTCGCATTTATTACTGCCTGGTACGACAACCGCACGAACCTCAGGAGCTTATTCCAGGAATTGATCGGGTCCGGATATCTACGGGTACGTACGGTCGTAGTGTCGCCCTCATGTTGTTCACACTACTTCCAGGGCGATGCCCCAAAGAACATCGACGAGATACACAGGCGCGACGACATCTTGCTTCTCAGGTCGATTAATTTGCGTCTTCAGGCGACGAAGGTCGCCGCACCCGCGAAGGACCGATTATCCGCTATTGTTCAGCAGTTCGACAACATCCAGAAGTCGCTCGCCGACGCGGCTGATGCATGTGGGTGCCACATTCGTGCTCTTCATAGCTAATAGTCTTCTGTTTAGGATGTCCTCGTGTATTCCGTTCAATTTGCGATGGCCATCGACATATTCGTCAGCGGGAGGGATCCCAGCGTGGCCGCCCGCTTGCAGGATGTCGGCTTGTGGAGGCTGGCCAAAGAGTACGCTTGCACCCTTACACAGCGGTCAGAGATATTCAACTGATGATCTAGAGGGGTGAATCTGGTCGAGAGGAAGGCCACCTTGGCGGAGCTCAAAGCGGCATGGGACGCATTCATTGAAAGCCTGGTATGTTGATTATTGCGTCCATATCATTTGCATATTATCGCACAGTGCACTGAATCTGGTTCCATCTCTAGACTCGCGATGTCAAAGCGGTCCTGCCGGACGCGTACAAAGATCTGCTCAGACTTCTTTCGCTGACCAAACGGCCGTATTACTGGCAAAGCGTTCAGCTTGTGCGCGGGTGCAAGATTTTGGCCACTGCGTTCAATGCCGAGAGGAGCTTCACGATGTACAATCCGCTCGAGACGTGTGTATTCCGGTGCTGTCAATTCATTATGCTTGGCTAATGTTGGTCCTTGTAGCGCAATTCAAGGTGCTAAGAAGGCCCTTGAAGCTGCAGCGGAAGTTACATACGATCCTGCGCAACCCTCTACGGAGTTCAAGGCAGCGGCAAACGATTTCGAAGCCGCAGAACGGTCGATCAAAAATTGCTTTGGGGAGTTCAAGGTGATCGTGGTTCTCACTTCAGTGTTCACGGCTGTTTTATTCAACCAAATACACCCAGATCGCATCCGATGGCTTTGAGGCAAAGATGGCCGAATCTCGCTCGTCCGACGCCGACCGTCTTGCGAAGCTGCAAAAGCGGTTCAATGCGCCAAAGGTGCGGCTGGAGCGACTCGCTCCCGACTAGTATACTCAACATCCGTGCAGAAAGATCCTCCAAAAGGAGAATTGGTTGAAATAACTGTTGTTGTCAAGAACCAAACTACCGAGCAGAGAATGCCAAGTACGCCGGCTGCATTCACAATAACGGTACTGGCTAACTGTTCTCGTAGTCCCCGGCATTGGGTCGACAGTCCCGTTGTATTCCCTTCTGTGGCAGATGGCGCCGCTAATCGAGGCCTTCGGGAAGCGCGATGAACTGCTCAAGAAAGCTTGCTTCGAGATGGCTGACGGTTCTGTGCTTGACCTGCGCGATACTGTTGGGAGCGTGCCCAACGATAGCAGCAGGAAGAAGATTGTGACCCTCGTCGTTCCTGCGTAAACTCTCGCGCGCCTTTCTTCGTATTTCGTATGCATTTTTTTGTTTGACTTCCGTCGATTTGGTTTCGTGTTATGTATTCCCTGTTGTATCAGTGATATTCAGGGTTGGTTCTGTACTTTTTAGTCCACCTGTTTAGACCTATGGTAGTTCAATATCGAAGTTCCCGCAATGCCGCGACTATCTCGTTGTGCCTTAACTAGTATATCAAGAGAAAGATATTAGCCGGTTCAATCTCACACATCCTGTTTCGGAAAGGAAAATTTGACCACACTTTCAACCACCGCTTCAGGGTTGCTGGACCTTGTCTGAATCGGACAGAACACAGGCACACCTGCTCCGAGTTTTTTTCATGGCGTCTCTAATCACAGTACCTGTGAAGTCTTGGAGTTTCCATTTCAAGTCAGGCGGCGCAAAAGCGAGTACTCCAAATCTATTTCAATCAAGGCATTGCATCACTCAAGCCTCAACGAGTCGTTAAGCACAATCTGTAATTCGACGTCGCTGTGCACCGCTCGTTGGAACGACCGAATAAACGGCGCATCTCTGGACCTCATGTTCAGCGAACGAAACAAAATTGCGACCTTGTCCAGATCGTTCTTCTCGTGCTGAAGCTGCACTCGGGTGCGATTCGCGAGAAGGCGTGCTTCTTCCAATTTTCTCACAATGTCGGAGATTCCGTTCGCAAGGAGGCCTTGCACTTCAGACTCGGAGTACTCTTTCGAATTAAACGTATCCGAGAACCATCTGTAACTGTCATTCGGCTGTGAACAAACCTGATTGGAAAACGAAAAAGAACAAGACGGACTCGGATTTAAAAAGCATTTTGCTTAGCTGGAGACTCTCTTGCAGCACTGTGGTTTCTTCCTGTGTCCGCCCTTCCTCCGGAATTTCCTATGGCTCTTGTCAAGCAACTTTTAGAATCGCCATAGGATTGAATCGAGCTGACCTCAAGCTCTTTACACACATCTCCAGCCGAGGGCTGGGTCTTGGACAACCCATACTTTGCGGCGAACTGGGACACGCCGATGGGTGATGTCGTGATCTGCGAAGAAAACTTGCGAATTTCCTCCTGCATCACCTGCATCGTCGCCCTGTCAGCCTGTCGTGCCTCCTCTGCGGCGCGGTGAGCCTCTTGAATATCTATATCTGAGGTGATCTTTTCACAAAGTGTGAGCCGGGATGTAATGAAGAAATAGCTCGTCGCTCACGCTGAACAAGTCGAACTGTTCTCTCAACTGGTTCCGATAGTCTTGCAGTCGGTTGGCAATGGGTTGTCGTTGAAAATATTGAACAAGGGGATTTTTCTTTGTCAATTGCCTGACATACTCGTGAATATCGCTGATCACCCTACGTTCGTGACTAAACTGAATGCCCCACAACTATACGAGAGCAGAAAAATGGATATTACTTGCTGAAATCCTCTGTCCCATTCGAATTGGCGGGTCTGTGTCGCTTCAGCTGTTGTGAGAGCTGCTGGGAATACAGTCCGATGGCTTTGATTTCGTTCTTGTTGGATTTGAACTGCATCAAAGGCGTCGCCACATGGGTCATTGACGAAGTGTGCAAATCTCACCAACGCGATGCTTTGGTCAATATACGACACTAGGCTAAAGGCGGCCTGCAGTGGAGGGAATACGCCGGATCCCGCGTTTGCGGTGCGTATCACGTCCCCAGCAGCTGACATGGGGGAACTCAGTGGACTTGCTCCTAGCGACATTGAGGTTCAGTTTATAAGTCATGACTTTCATGTGCCATGCGGCGATGAACAAACACTCGGCGGCAGGTAAATTAGGTATGACATGGATGTGCCGATCTGGGGTTTAAAATTCAGCAACTGAAGGGGTGGGATTAGACTCAAAACACACCGCACTATACTAGATATACACCAGGGAAGTGGTGAACTAAAGACCCCGCGAGGGAACGTGGTGGTAATAAGAAGTGATTCCCATCAGATACCGTGAATATGTTTTAACATCCCACATTCCCCCTACGAGCTGTTGGTGCCTTTCAAACTCAATGCGAAACCAGTTAACCATGGTGCAATTCAGGTACAATTGCGCCAACACCACTTGAAGTAGCTTGCACATGAAGGCACTTCTCCGGATCTTGACTCGTGGTGCCCACATTGTTGAAAGCATGCTTGAATTATGCTTGCCTCGTTGACATCGCCAGTGAACGCGCGTGTTTGTGCAAGGCCAGTGCAAGGAGGTGGAAAAGAAGCGAGATCAGTGGCTGTAGAAAATGATGGCATCGAGTCAATTCCGTCTTTTTGGAAACGTGCATGTTCCTTTTTACAGCCAATCCTATACTTACCGGACGACGATTCGGCGCATTTAGACTGCATATAGATTCCGACTAGGGAACCCGGTGGCCAGACCAAGTGGCAGGCAGTGTTTGTACTTAGTACGGCGAGTCAGCGGTGTACGACTGCAAGTCGTTACTTGGAGTTAGCTGGCAATGAGGCAGGACGTCCCCGGCCAGCGAAGAAGGATTTTGAGCCGCAAAAGAAGCTAGACACATGCCGCTGAGATGCCGACTCGTGATTCTCATCGTTCTTTCTTTCTCCTCCATCGACAAGAACATCGACCAGTAAAAGCATGGTGACCTATCCCGAGACGTGGTGGAAGGCTGCTGTGGTCTATCAAATCTATCCGATCTCCTTCTTCGATTCCAACGGCGATGGGTTCGGCGACCTCAATGGCATTACGCAGAAATTGGATTATTTGGAAAACCTGGGCGTGAATGTGGTCTGGCTCTCGCCGATCTACAAATCGCCTTTGGCGGATATGGGCTACGATATGTAAGGTATTCCTGCTGCTCTTCATTACTGACGCTCTGACAAGCACCTCCATAAATTTGCAGATCGGATTACCGCGACATCGACCCGAGGTATGGTACTCTGAAAGACTGGGACAACCTTTTGGCTGGTTTGCACGGTCGTGGCATTAAATTGATGTAAGCGTTCCATTGAATGAAGTGCATTCTGACACTGAATGTAGGATGGATCTTGTTGTAAACCATACATCCGACGAGGTATGGTCTCAAAACTTTCGTCAACTTGTGTGCGATCTGTATATGCTAGCATGAGTGGTTCATCGAAAGCAAATCTTCTAAAACAAACCCGAAACGCGACTGGTACATCTGGCGTCCTCCCAAATACGACGCCGCTGGTAACCGTCACCCACCGAACAATTGGAAAGCCCAATTCCAAGGTTCCTTGCCCATTTTTAAGACTTTGCCCCGTTTCAACATTTTTAGGTTCTGTTTGGGAATATGACGGCACAACGGATGAATATTATCTTCATTTGTACCATACGAAACAGCCTGATCTCA
>WIQG01000545.1:0-69423 GCA_014925785.1 Mycena galopus ATCC 62051 | reverse complement strand
GAGAACACAATATACACAACGTGATGGGCACTGCCGAATGAGCAAAATCTTAAAGAACGGATAATATCGGTCTGCTTTGTCTCTTGCTCCTCACTGTCATCGTGGCTAGTTTCAATATCGAGGCGCCTCCTGGAGGAATGGCAGTTGACTGTGGAAATGTTGTCTGTTTAAGAATGCTGCAGTACGACGTATTTAACTTGATGAGTGTTCACTTACACATAGAACTGATTTGCCGTCACCGAGTTACACCGACGAATAGTAACATTTATTTCGGGGTGAGCGATGGGCAACTCGCAATGCACTGCGTGTTTGATGCGCAAGAACGCAAGCTGATGATAGTGACATGGTGATTAGCGACCATGTGGGTAATCAAGTTGAATAAAATAAAATAAAATAAAAAAAAAATAAGTACGAGTTACGCCACGCACACTGCGGTGGCCTCACCCAACAAGTTCTAGGCGTTGCTAGCCAGGCTCGGCAGGGCTAGAACTTGGCATGCCGAGGGATCGGCTGAATGCAGTGAATGATTCGAACCAAGACCGATGACTAGGATAAAGGGCGCAGGTGGATGAATGAATGGAAGTTGGATTCCGCATGCCAAAAGACACAATGAGACAGTGGACAGATTGGCGCCATAATCTTGAACACTCACAAGATTTGATAGCTTTGATGGTTTGAATTCTTTTTTTGCCCGGAGTTCATGGTCGTACGCCGTCGGTAAATACATGCACTGTATAGGATTCTTCGTGCTGGATGTCATGCCGGAGCGCTCGTCCACAGAGTTCACGTCCGAGGAAGTCGGCATGAGTCCTTCCACGCTTCTTCGGAAAATCACCGATTGGCAAATGAGGTTACATCTACTGATCGCCTCAAACGGATTTTCCTGGCTGACAAGCATCCAGGGAGCGTGCTCGAGGCGGGCGTCGTTCATCCGGAGGGGAAAAAACCTTCCAGGGCGTGATAGACTCGTGAACCAGTCGACGTTAACGGATGATCTCCTATGATCTCACTCAGAGACCGGACGTAAAGCTGAATCGGGAAGATCACACAACATAGCCAACAATCAGACAAAGAGTGCACAACAGGGAGATCACCGTTAACGGACTGGGCCCTCTCGGTGCTGTTTTAGCGGGGTTTTGAATCCCCCGCCATTTCAGAGGTGCTGACTTGGAAAAAAATTGACTGTAGATGTTCCGAAATGCTCTGAAAAAGTGTAAAAACTTCCTCTACCAAAGTGGAGCAGAATTCAATTTCAAGCAGATTGAGCCTACATTGTTTTGGGATATTACACCAAGTCGAGCTCGTTGCCGTGCACGGACCATTTGACGATGACAACGACATGAAATTTGACATCAAAAAAAAAAAAGCTCATTCAATAGACAATTTAAAACTATCCATTATTCTGGCAGGAAGTTTTTACACTTTTTCTCAAGGTCGGGGCACATTTTTTTTCAAAGTACTGACCTCTGAAATGGCGGGGGAAACAAAACCCCGCTTAAAGTGCGCCGAGAGGGCCCAGCCGGTATCCAGGACTGCCTCCCAGCGTTAGCGAGTGATGGGTTTGTCTTTGTTTTCCTGGATACCGGATGGGGACGAGCCTAAGGGCGTGAAGTCGTTCCATTACATTACGGCTGAAGTCCGGATAGGACGGGAATATGCCTTGCACTGACTACATGCATGATGCATCCTTGTGAACTATTCCTACTCTTTTGCATCGATGCCAACTGCCGAAGTCTCGCCGAGGTTCTAGTGTCCTTGGCTATCGGAAGCCTGTTACAGCGGCGCGAATGGTTCTCTAGCATGTACCGCGCTTATCTGTCAAGAAATACAAGCGCCGAGAAATTTCCTGGGAAAGATCAACTCATCCGCCCAATCCATCGCTGAGGATCCACTAGGATTGAGCAATTCGGATGTTTCTCCAATCAGAACATTGCATGACGCCAATTGAATCCCCTCCGAATCATTCCAGGCGTCCACGCATACGATATATATCCACGGGTGCTTCGAGGGTGGTCTCTCAGTTCCGCCATGAAGAACATCCTGTCTGTGATACCGCTTTCCCTTACGGCCTGCCTCATTTCTGCAAGCAAGATAGGCGCCACCAGTGCTTGGTGTTGCGGTATGCTTAACACTACACATGGTATTACTTGCTTGGTTATTTATTTAGTATGCACAGGGACGATCCGCAGAAACCTGTGGAGATCCGGCCGATGCTGTCCCTTTCTACAGAATTTTTGACGCCAGCATACCCGCGCGATTCTACACCCCCAGATGTGGCCACCGTAACCACCAGCATTAAGACCGGATACGCCCTTGAAACCGTCGCCGCCATGGTTTTTGCTACTCAGGAAGAGTCCACGGTCCCCTTTTATCGACTCGTCGACCCAGCCATCTCGGTCCAATTTCTGGACAATTAATACGACCGAAGTGAATACTGTGGTCCAGGAGGGATACAGCGTCAACACCCTGGCCCAAGTGTATATCTATCCAACCGAAATCTGCGGAAGCGTTCCCTTCTACCGCTATCCAACTCTGCCAACAAAGATAGTGTCTACACCACCTCGGATTCAGAGAGGCTCGATTTTATCACTGAGGGATTCACTGACTTGGGGATCGCGGGATACGTGTTTCCGGTCGAGGTCACTCAGTGTTGATAGGGTGTGTTTCTACATTTTTTCCCTCTGTGTACTTCGATGATGCTGAAATGAGATATATAGACAGATAGGATTTGTTGAAGGTTCTAATAGCTGTTTAGATGGAATTTATTTTTTGTTCCGATGTCGAGCCCTTGTTGAATATTGCAGACTCATTGATAGTAAGGGCCAGAGCATGATTGTGCGAGAGGTGGGAAAGGGTTGGAAGGTGAAAGTTTGCTTCGGTAGTACCGTTTCTGTTTCGTGGTCGTAGCAGTGAGGCAAGAAACTACACCAAAAGGGGTCGGAACTGTGTGGTGTGTCCTTGAAATATTGGGCGAAGGTCTGTGTATTGCTCTCAACATACATGGGCAAATCGGCACATTGAGGCCACCAAAGGTGTTCCACCGGTGCGACGGGACTCAGGGGTGGCAGAGGAGGCCTGTCACCCAATATAGACCCTACACACTGAAAATAGAAATGTTTCTGGTAGGAAAAAAACCGACTGTGAAATCAAGAGTATCATCTTCAGTTCTAATTTTAAGAGAAATTACTAGTATAACTGTAGTATAAACTGAAATTGAAACCCCTTGTTTCAAGATGCATTTCTGTGTCCACAGATACAGACTGTTTCTTGAGATCTTGAAAGTATTCCAGAAACTCCGAGTTTCATGGCGCCTTTCAGGACTGTTGAAAGACGCAGTTTCAGGAACCAAGAAACACTGCGCAATTTTTGCTATTGGCTCGGCATTTGCTGGACCAATGGCAAAAATGCCGCGAGTTTCTTTGCTCTTTGAAACTACTCCTTTCAGCCGCCTTGAAAGGCACAATGAAAATGGGATTTTCCGACAGCCTCTCATCCTGGGAAGAAAGAAGCACTCTTTGTGGCACTGAAAGGGATTGTGAAATCAGCCCTTTCAATTTCAGTTTACATTCATATTTATACTTGCAACTCTCTCAGAATCAGAACCGAAAATGATACTACTAATTTCTAAGTCGGTTTTTTTCCTACCAGAAACATTTCTATTTTCGGTGTGATAGTAGCAAAAGGAGCTGATCCCGGGTGATCTGTCTTTTCCTCCCTCTAATTGACACCATTTTGTATTTTCTAGGTTCGCAAGCAGTGGTAATGAGGTCGAACCTTTTCCGAGGAAGAATGCAGGTCGCGTGACTTTGGTTGGAAATTGGTCGGGCTTCGTTGATACCTCTTCGACTACGCTTGCCTCGATCCTTGGGGTCTACAAGGGAGAGAAACTGAGATTGGTTCTATGCGTAATTGATGTGCCGCTGGACAAGCCTTTCGACTTCGCCAGAAACAAACAAACAAACATTTAATTCCGCATTTAACGATTATCACAAACGCAGTATCTAAATAGCTTCTCCTCCATGAATCAAAGCGCCGAATAAACGGATCCTAGTAGTTGGTGGACCAGGTGACGGTGCCCACGCCGTCGTTGGCCCAGTTCGGATCCATCGCGGCGAAGGCGCCTTGGGTGAGGTCGATCCCATTGCTGCCCTGGCAGCCTGGGCACAAGTCCTCGACTGTGACATAGATGGTTGTGCCGCCGTCTTTAAAGTAGATGTTGTTAATATCTTTGATGATTTGCTTGCTAGGGGAAAAACTGCTTACAAGTAACGGTCATGGTTGCCCCACAGTGGGCGCCGTTGTCCCAGTTGTCCTGCCCTATCGCCACCGCCATGTCGCCGTTCTGAATGGTCCCGCCGCAAGCACCAGTGCCGCCGTTGGGGTAGTAATAGGTGGCTACGTGAATCGTCAATACACCGCGGGCCGAATCTGAATGAATTGAGGCATACCGAGTCCGGTGACGGGTCCGACCTGAGCCGTGGCGGGCACCGCGACGGCGAGCACGATTGCGAAGAGAGGAGCGAAGACTTTGGAGAAGACCATGTTTCGGTGAAACGTGTGGCGGCGGTCTATGGGTGAAATCCACTAAAATGCAAATCCGACGGGCTGAATGCAATGGAGAAGTGTGCTCTAGTTCAGGATTCACAAATCCGGAAACCAACACAAATCCCTAAAACAACAACCAACCAAACTCCACTAGTGATCCCGATGCAATCCCAGAGAGTGCGACCGAGTACGGGTCTTTGTGTACCGATAGAAGATACACGGGAACAGTTGTTTAATATTTGCGGATCGCAGCAAGCAAATCCAGGATCGTCCGCAGACAATGGTTCAATTTATAGTTTTGCAACTCTGGGTCACCCACTCTAACCTCGTAAGACAGGAGCAGTGAACCAATTTGACACGCAACACGCAACAAATCCGGAACACACGTAGGACACGCAAAACACGTAGGACACACACAAGTAACACGCAGAACACGCAGGACACGTACACGTACACGCAGGACACACACACGTACACGCAGAACACGCAAGGGAATATCCCGAAAAAGCTGATAGATTGATAATAACTCGAAAATACAAGCACGTCCCCAAGGACAGCCTCGATGAATCAAGCCGGTGGTTCCGCCCTTCTGTACTCGCTGGAGCAGACTGCTAGTCTCTCCGCTTTACGTTCCCGGGTAGGAGTCCGTGCCTTCTTCCTACAAGCTGCCCACCTTATATACTGTACATCTAAAAATAACTCTACAAACACAATACATTAATCATCGGTGTAACCATGTCCGTGACTCGAGAATATGAAATAAAGATCGCCAAGCTTGCTGACTGATTATTTTAGATCCTGAAAATGTTAGTTCTGGATTAGTCCCCAAAGGTATTGTGGTCGGATTGGATAGCCCTCCAAAATGCCTCTTTGTAGGCACCCTGAACTTGTGTATAACCCAAGAGCTTCCCTAGACCGTCTACCCGGCGAGGTGGAACATGGTTGAGCAGGCTCCCTATTTGTCTGATTCATTTCTGACGCGATCGGGGCCTTGACTTGGCACCCGAGTGGTCCTAGTATTCTGGATTTCTTGGGCGCACTATTTGTGTCCCTCAAAGGATTCCTGGAAATCCGGAACCTTGGGTCTTCTGCCTACAATTAGACACCCTGGTCCCCTTCATAGCTCAAGTAAGGACCTGCTTCCTAAATTGGGTTCGAACTCGGTTGCCATATTAAGCCGATCGATATTTGATGGGTGTATGACACCGCATCCGGATCCGGCCCGTCCCGGTCTGAAAGGTTCTAGGTCATCACATGATCAAACGTGTCGCCTCATTGGTACAAGCATGGACAAATAATGTTGAAACTCATTCAAGATGAACTTGCTCTGAGTTCCACAAATAGGCACAGAATGGATATTTTATTCCCTAATGTTTGTTTGGACTACCCGCAACCTCCTGCCTATTTTACGACAGTGGGATCCAGAACCAGCGGCATATTAGTCGGAGGCACCCAGTATGTGTGTTTTCTGGATACTCATCCGCAACCGGTTCCGGATTTAGATTTATAGCGTGCAGTTCCAGGTCTACTGGCTTGGGACTCGTCATAGACCCAGATGCGCGTGAATCCACAATGGAAATCCAGAAAACATTAATTTTCAGGTGTTGGCGAATTCACGGCTTATCATCGGTTTGGGGTTTCACTAGAGTAGAGGAGGTAAGCGGAAGAGGGATTCAGCTTGAGCAATTCAGAGCAAAGCCACAGGTTTTATACGACAAGTCGGCTCAATAAGGAACAAGATACTTAGTTGAACTGCGCTTGACTAATTTGGGAGAACTCTCCGGCTTTCTCCCGATGCTATAGGCGCTGCCCACAGTGCTATTTATGGGGTCGGCGTTCCTACACAGACTAGAGGCCGAGAGACTCACGGTTCAGAAGGTACGTGTCTTGTGAGACTGGCGCTCGAAACTTGACCGTAACGTTCGAAATTGTTGTTGGTGTAGCCTTTGGACTATAACTGGCATGGCTAGAAAGGGAGTGAAAATTCTTCCACCACTTTACTGACCCCGTACCCAACGACATGAACAAGAAAGATGCCGATGTCAATGCGAGGCCAATTTGGTCACCGACCGAAGTCTCTCGTCTGTTCCGGTCGGTCTTCTTCCGTTGTGGTTCGGATAGTGTACCGTGGAGCTCGATGCTGCCATGTCGTATTACTGTTTTCAAATTTCATTGTGCCATTTCCGTGTAGTCCTCCCGAGAAAGGCGAAATTGAGGTCTTTTGGGGGTCCAGAATTGTTCCCAGAACACCGGAAGGATGGGTAGCTTTTGATTCGGCGTTGTCGAACTTCTATTCCTTGAACATCGGCATTTTTGCTGTCTTTCAGCCAATTCGGCCGGCTGAGCGAACTTGGAAATATGGCCGATGTTGGCGAATTTGAATTTGGGCTTGTTCCAGAATATCTTTCGGTACCGCGCCCGCCCTCTTGTGAACCCCGAATCGGACCCCCACGGCTACAGTGCCCAGCAGGTGTTCTCAGTAGGCTGGGAAATATGCGGCACCCACGGCGGTTGAACAATCGAACCTTGATCAAATGTGCAACCAGCTACCTCCGCGTGGCTAAGTATAAATTTCATGTCATGAAAATAGCGTAGTTGCAGGACCGAAATACATACATAGCTGGGGGTACCGAAATAGCTGAATGACCGGTGGGTGAACAGTGTTTTCATCTTCCACTTCAATCCCGAACACCCGCATGGGTGTTTTAATCCTTGAGTTCAAGACCAGCACAAGCGGCCACAGTGCTGTGAAGTTTCGTCGGAATGTCAGTTACTTAATCTCCATCCTTCGCCATATTTGTTTCGGCGATGCATACATAATAATAACGGCCCTGGCGCATGTATATATATATATGTCAATGGTATGATAGTATTAATATTTCTAGAACCCCTCCGAGTACATACCCGAGTCTGGTTTCGGGCGGTGGAGAATTTGGATAGCGCGAGCCCCACCACCATGTCTGGATCCGTAACTCAACTATCACGTTAATTAGTGAAACATTATCAGTTTTCAAATACCTGAATACTATAACCGAAACAGGCGGGGAAACATTAATCTCGAGAGCCCGAACTAGTGCGGGCGGACCGTTCATTCAACTGCACACCGTTGAAATGAAATGGATATTATAGTAATATTGACGGTTTCAACTCTTATTTGATAGACGTCGGGAGCGAGGCTGTACCAAGGAATGGAATGGAGGGAAGGAGCGGTACCGGTGCCTATGCCTGACGCACAAGAATGCTTAAATTACATGTATCTGTCCCCCAAGGTCAAGGGATCCGTCGATTCTACAATGAATAAAACAAAATCATCGACATCGACATCGACGGGCAAGCCGCCCCCGATCGCGACTGCGCATGCAGAGTTGTCTCGCCGCTGAATTCAACTTTAAACCAAATAGCCGGACAGGCAGAAATAGAGAATATTCACAATGCGGCGTTGCGATGCACAGCAATTGCAAACATTTACGTCCAGGAAAGTTGTCGAGCCCTGCTGAGGAGCCATTTATAATTAGCTAGGTACTTGGTTGCAAAGACGAACCGGCAACCCAGCGCAAGCTTACAGTGATATTAACCGAGCTTGAAGGCGTCGCCGGGCCGTAACGAGCTAGGCGGAGCAGCGGCTTGCAACCCTCGTCAATGTTGGGCCTCGTGTTCGCAAAAAAATATAGGCCGGAAACTGAAGCCGGAGGATAGTGGTTATGGTCCGTCGTGTTAACGCTACCACCGTGAAATAAGTATGTAGGCGCTAATGGCTGTGGGGTGGGGGTGTTTGAAAAATTGAATCATCATCATCATCATCATCAAATTTGCAACCAGCTACCTCCGCGCCTCCCGGGTGAGTATAAATTTCATGGCGAAAATGATTACAGGACCAAAATAGCCGAATAACCGGTTGGTGATCAGTGTTTTGAACCTCCAGCTATAATTGAAATCTTACCGGATAGGGCTGAACACCAGAATGATTGTTTTTATCTTCGAGTTCAGACCAGCACGAGTGACCGCAGCTTCTAGACCGTTGAATATCGGCAGTGGATTAGTTCGAACTTCCCTCGATGGATAATAACGGCTTCTACCGCATATGTATAATAATTGTCGCAAGTATTTTTCCCTTCGCCCAAAATATCCCGATGGGCGAGCTCCACCACTATGTCCATAAATATCACGTTAATGAAAATGTGGAGCTGGAGGGTCAGAATACCTGAATAACCGGCGTGGAACAGAATTTCGAGCCTTCAGCCGAGGCCCAAACACTACGAACACTGTTGGTCGTTAAAATGGATATGAACTGTTTTTCCTGACAGACGCGTCGGAATCGCACCAATAAACTGGCACAAGGAAAGATAGAAAGATACCTACCGTTTTTTGGCGCCTGGGCCATTCATTGCGACGCCGAAAAATACCCATGCGGTGTCTCGTGGATCAACAGGCCTTGACTTTGATTTCTCAACTGCTAGGGATGCCATATATTTTCCCGGGCCACTGGGAAGGTCCGGGGCACAGCAGCCATGGAGATCCGGTTCGGGGCTCGCGAGAGGGCGAAAGATGGTCTGGAACGAGCCTAACCAAGTTCGACAACATCGGCCATCTTCCAAGCCCGCTCAGCCGGCCGAGCCGGCTGAAAGACGGCAAAAACTGCCGATGTTCAAGGAATAGAAATAATCGCAAGTTCGGCAACGCCGACTCATCCTTCCGGTGTTCTAGGAACAATTCTGGACCGCGAGACGACCTCAATCTCGCCTTTCTCGGAGAGACTCCACGGGAACGATATGGTAACGTGAAATTTGAAACCGGTACGACATTGCAACTTGGAGCTCCACGTTACGCAGTTTGAATCGCAACGGAAGGAGACCGACCGGAAAAACAAAAAGGAACTTCGGTCGGTAGCCAAATTAATAGCCCAATGGTGTTTTCCTATGCTATGCCTTTGGGGGCCTGGGGACGTGCCAGCAAAAGCCCAAAGACCACACCAACAATTTGGGACGTGACGGTCAAGTTTCGAGCACCACTCTCACAAGACACATACCCTCTAAACCGTGAGTCTCTCGGGCTCTGGGCCGTGTAAGAACACCGACCCCATAAATAGCACTGTCTGTGGGCAGCGCCTACAGCACCGGTAGAACGCCGGAGACTTCCCCAAATTAACCAAGCGCGATTCAACTATCGTTTCCTCATTGAGCAGACCCGCCGTATAAAACCTGTGGCCTTGCTCTGAAGTGCTCAAGCTAAATCCCTCTTCTGCTTACCTCCTCTACTTTAGTGAAACATGGTCTTCTCCAAAGTCTTCGCTCCTCTCTTCGCCATTGTGCTCGCCGCCGCGGTGCCCAGTAGGGCTCAGGTTGGACCCGTCACCGGACTCGGTATGCCTCAATTCACGCACTGGCAGATTCGGCCACGGAGTATTCACGATTCATACAGCCACGTATTACTACCCCAACGGCGGCACCGGCGCTTGCGGCGGGACTATCCAGAACGGCGACATGGCGGTCGCGATAGGGCAGGACAACTGGGACAATGGCGCGCACTGTGGAGCAACCATGACTGTTACTTGTAAGTCGTTTCCAACCAACCGTGCGGTGAATGTACAAGCAAAGACATTGACAACACTATTCTTAGACTGCGGCACAACCATATACGTGACGGTCGAGGACTTGTGCCCTGGGTGCCAGGGCAGCAATGGGATCGATCTCACTCAAGGTGCCTTTGCCGCGATGGATCCGAACTGGGCCAACGACGGCGTGGACACCGTCACCTGGTCCACTAACTACTAGGATCCCATATTGTTGATTTGACCCTCCTCCCATTTGCTCGGCGCTTCAGTTAATCTATTAAGATACTGCGTTTGAGATGCGGAATTAAATGTTCGTTTATTGGTTTCTGGCGAGGTCAAAAGGCTTGTTCAGCAGAACATCAATTACCCAATTTCTCTCTTATAAGAACCCAAGGATCCAAGCAAGCTTAGTCGAAGCGGTATCAAAGAAGCCCAAACGATTTTCAACTAAAATCACGTGACTCGTGTGTTTGCGGGAAAAGGTTCTCATTTAAATTATTCCTGCTTCTTCTAAGAAAATAAATACCAGATGGTGTCAACTGTGTTGACGCAATGCAGTTCATTTTGGATCGGCTCTTATGTGCCAAACGACAAGTCCTCGCGAGATTGCCTGCCGACGTGGAAGGGTGTCGAGAACAGATACTATGGACATCATAATCTGGGAGAAACTAATGTATGTCAATGCAACCATAATATTTAATCAAAAGGGTGGGCCGCCCTCGTATGTTGGGTAAGAGCCGGCACTGTAAATAGCATTTGCCATTGTGGGCAGCGCTGATGGCATCGATGTCCGCACGGACGGAATATAAATCAGGTACTTTTTTCCCCTTCGCTGTGGGATGTAACATCAATTGCACTGCAACGCAGTCATTCATGCGTAATGCCATACCGCCCCTACATTGTGCATAAGTATTCTCTATTTCTGGTCGGCTGACTATCCGGTTTCATCAAAAGGTATGCTCAAGTTAAACTTAGTAACCGGCCGCCACCCACCAGTTCTACGGTCGGGGGTAGCAGCCCGTTGCCTGTCAATGACGCTGATGAGTTGATTTTGGTCCAGTAAGAGGGAACACCAAGTTCATAATGGCTCCGCATGTTTGCTCTATTTTAAAGAATCTCAAAGCCAAGTGACGGTCGCAAATTCACTGCGGGCAAGTGCCATGGCCGTGGGTTCACGGCATCGGAGCAACACTTGCCATGGCGTTGCACAGGTGTTGCACAAAGATCGGTTATCATCGGCCGATGTCACTTCCGAAGCTCGTGGGAAATCAGGGGGAAATGCTTGGTTCCGTTCTCCAACTGCTTTCTGCGCCAAGGTACGGCAGCTCAGCAAAACAGCAAAAAACATAATACATTGTTTCACTGTGGGTCTTTCAATGTTTGGGTTAACTGCGTGGATCAATCTCCGGTCCAGCTGTTCCCAATGGACAAAGGGAAATTTGATTGTTTGAGCAAATGCCTGGCAAACACCATGGCAAGTGTCAGTCCCACGCCAGTCAAATGCCATGAACCTACGGCCATGGCACTTGCCTGCAGTGAAAACACAAATTTACAGTAAAGTGAACTCGGATCAAACATTTGACGAGTCGTGTTTGCGGCCCGAGGTGAACCAAACCAAGAATTCCATCTTCAACCGGCGGACAATGTCAACTTCAGGTGAATGAAGCGTCGCAGGCGGCAGGCTAGGTAGGGGGTGGGCGTGTTCTGGTGTCTCAAAAGGCAGTTTGCATTGCACACGAAATTTCGGACGGTTGTTGGACTGTAAGTAAGTATCGGAAATGTTGTGGAAATTTGAAATTCCCGACCTGAAAGCGGCTCATTTTTAAAGCCGCACCTCGACTCGGACACCCACCGTGACGGCCCAACGTCCGCATTTCTGATTCGCAAGCTGGAACCCTCTACGCGGTTGACCCATCTAATCCTGGTAGCATACGTGGTCTCCTGAGAGGGATGCTCACGAAGTAAGTAGAGAAAGGACGAAGTGGCGAGTAGAGGTGCGCGGGCTAACCAAATTGCCAAATCTTCTTCATCATCAAGTATTGAGGGAAGAAAAGCCCGGTTTGGGAGATTTGCGCACATTGAGAATCCCGATGGACGGGGGAAAGGTGGAGTCCAAGTCGAAGATAACTTGATCCACGCTCACCAAAATAGATCTAGAGTGAGGTGCTGAGGACACGAGGTTGATTGTGTCGGAAAAATCCTATTTGGCTTTGATTGGCATTGAACGCGTTCCAAGCCATTGCATGGCCAAATGGCTTTAGCTGGCTTCCAACGCACAGTTCAGAATCCTCCAACCACTTCCAAGCCACGTCAATGGTTCTAACACCTTCTGAGATGATTCTCGGAAAGTAACAAAAATGAGTATGCTCCCGTTCTTCTCCACGAGCAAGGGTTCTTTGCAGTCAGAGTTATTGTAGTAGTCATTGTTGGCAAGCAAGTAATCAATGACTTGTACAAGTAAGCAAGGATGAGGGGTCACTCCTGCACTGATTATGTATAAAGCATGTATACACAAGTAGGAAAATATCCAGGGGTCATCAACAGAGTTATGTACCTTGGTCCGGGTCCCTGGTGGAGCCCTGCTGAGGGCTTTTCACACGGGCTCCACAGCTGCTAGATCTCGAGAACAAGGGTGGTTGAAAAAATACAACCAACCACAGTATGTTTATCAGGTCAAATCACTCCTCTGAAGCACGGAGAATTGACCTAAAGTATTTTCTGACCCCCAAAAATATACACGTACCTTGGGACGGCTGGGGACAGCTTGGAACGCACACAAAGCCTTCAAACGGCTTGAGACTGGTTCCAAGTCCCTCTGCCACACCTTGGAAGCACTCCAAAGCTGTCCCAAGGTCACATGCTGGACCATGCCGTTGCAAGCTGAATGGCTTTTTTCCGACATGTGAGCAACCAAAACGGTGATGAGTATGGGAGTGCCATATGTACCCGTACGAATTCTGTGTTTCGCAGAAGCGCCGACTCGGAGATACCCCCTCCGTTTCCATAGGCTTCCATTGGTCTTGCCTGTAGTTCCTGATGTCGTGTCCTCCACAATGCCCCAAATCGGCGACATGAATGTAGGAGTCCGAGATTGATTTGATGGCTGACCAAGCAGCGGCAAACTGGCACGCTTGACGACGACCACGACAGCGCACAACCAACGACCAAACGCGACAACGAACACAGCAATCGGGGAAAGTAGGTCGGACACGGGTTCGGAGAAATCCTCATTATGTTCGTATCACTCCCGAGGCTCACTATATGTCGCGATATATAGTATACGGCCAAGAAAGGGCATAATAGGACGCGGGGATGGCGCCACCCAGTGACCGCGCGGCGCCGCCGCCATGGTCGGGGTGGATCGAGACGACGGGCGACGCGCTGCTGATCCTGGAGGCGGCGCGGCGGGGGCTGATCCCGCGCGTGACGCGGCGGCTTGTGGACGGCGAGCGGGGGATGATCGCGAGCGGGAGCGTGTTTGTGTTCAACGAGGACGAGAGCGGGATTAAGCGCTGGACGGACGGCTTTTTTTGGAGCCCGTCGCGGATATTGGGGAATTTTCTGCTGTATCGCGAGACGGACAAGAAGGGCGCGGGGCATAGTCGTAGGCGGAAGAGTGGGGGCGTGGGCGTGGATGGGGAGGAGAACGAGGATGGGGGCGGGGGAGGGGAGGGGAGAGTCTGAGTCGGCCAAGGAACGAGGTGGAGCCGAGTGTGAACCGGCATCGTGAGCGGACGCTGGTGGGCAGTCTCACCAACAGCTACAAGTTCAAGGCGGACGGGCTCATGAAGAAGGTGCGCGTGGCACTTTATTATTTCTCGTCTGAACGCCCAAATGAGCAGACATTCTCGTTGACCATCGGGGGCGTCCCGCAGCATCTCATCTCGTACTACAAGGTACTTCTCCACCCATTGAGTCCAAACTCGCATTCACCTACACTCTCGCAGGTCTCCGACGTCGAAGCCGGTCGCCTCCGTGCGCCCTCGACCCTCCCCGAACTCGCGTCGCTCGATATCAGCCCCACCCTCCTCGACCACGGCAACTTTCGCTGTCCCCCCAAATTGGAGGTGAGCTTGTTCTTCCGTTATTACCGATTTTACCGCTGCACGAGTGAGCGCATCTCCATCCCCATGCTCGCCGCCGCTGGTGGGTATTTTTCCCTACGCGTACGGGCTCGAGCCCATCTGCGCACGCATCTCTGTCCTTCTCGCTCTCGCGACTCGGCGCTGGGCCGCGCCGCCATGACCTCCTCACTTTGCGCGTGCCCCGACCGCGTTCATGCGTGTGTGCGTGAATCTGCGGGCGGGCATTTCTGTCTAGATCTTGTGTCCAGGATCAGATTCCATTCATTCGTTCTCGCTCTCGCTCGCATCGCGCCGCCTCCCCTTCGCCGTCGTTGGGCCTGCATCTCCATCTGCATTCTTTTTTTCGTGCCTCTCGACATCGATTGCGGCGTTGGTCATGCGCGCGCTGTGGTGTGGTGACATCTTTCGCTCGTGCGAGGTGGCATTGCCCCGCGTCCGTCTACCTCTGCTGGGTGCCGGGTGCTGGGTGCCTCTGCACGCGTCTCGGGAGATTTGTGTACTGTTCAGATGGCATGCACGCGTCCCTCGAGGCCCGATGCCAAGGGGTGGCGTATCAGGCGTATCAGGTGTTTCGTACCGAGGCGCGACTCCGTCACCCAGCGCGGGCGTGCATGCGCTCTGGATCTGGATCTTGATCTGGGCTCGACGCTCGGCGGCAGCGACGTGCACCGCGGGTATGCGGGGATGTACGCATGCATTTTCTTTTCTTTTCCCTTCCTCGCGTGCGGGGAGTAGTAGTGCCCGTCTCTTCTTTCCCTGGCACCTCTTCGTTCTACTCGTGATATGATCTGAACGCGAGATGCCTCGCCGCGCCGCATTCCCTTCCTTCCCCTCGCGCTGTCTCCCTCTACGCTGTATATGGGGCGTGTCTCTTCTCTACCGCGCGTGATTTTGCGCATTCGTGGGTAAAACTCCGGACGCGCTTTTTTTTTTCGTGGTGGAATGAGTGGGGAGTGGCTCGCGTTTCCGTGCGCATGTGCGGATCGCTCGTCTCCGCTCCTGATCGTCCGTCCTCTGTGCACGCCATCCCCGTATCCTGAGCGGCTCTGTCGTTGTCGCTCTGCATCTTGACCTGGGCTCGACGCTCGACGTTCGGCGGCAGCGACATGCACCGCGGGTCACCAGCGGCGGAACGCGGGGATGCACGCGTGCATGCATTTTCTTTTCTTTTCTTTTCCCTTCCTTCCTCGCGTGCGGGGAGTAGTGCCCGTCTCTTTCCCGGGCACCCCCATTGTCCCACCCGGGCGCCTGCGACATATAATATAATCTGCACGCGAGACGCCTCGTTGCGTCGCATTTCCTTCCCCTCGCAATGTCTCCCCTGACACTGTATATGCGTGTCTCTTCTCTGCCGCGCGTGATTCCCCGCATTGATGGCTCAAACCCTCGACGCGCTTTTTTTTTTTGGCGGTGGAATGAGAATGAGTGGGGAGTGGGGAGTGGGGCCTTATACGTGCGCGTGTGCGGATCGCTCGTTTCTGCTCCTGATCTTCCGTTCTCTGTGCATGCTATGCCATGCCCATGTCTTTCTTTCCCGCGGGGATGAAGAGCGAGCTCGGGACATGCATGCTTGGACTCTGCGAATGTCCCTACCTGGCATTCATGTTACGCCATCTATGTTACGCCGGATGCGTGCATACGTGCACTCTTCCGCGCTTTTTCTTTGCCCGCCCTCTCTTCCCTCCCTTGCTCCTCTTCGGATTAAAATTCTGACGTTTTCTGTTCGATGTAGGTCGGCCCCGACGGCGTCCCGCGCTACCGCGGCGAAGCCGACGAGGTCCTCGCCGCGGGGCTCGATCTAGGGCTGGCTGTCGCCGCGGCGGGCGGGCGGTGGCTGGGGCCCGCGCCCGCACCCGCGCCGCGTGCGTCAACCAGTGCCAGTGCGACGAGGGGGAAAGGGAAAGGCGAGGCGAGGGACGGGCAGGAGAGGGGAGGCTCGAAGGAGGAGGATGAGGAGGGAGATGGAGATGGACACGGAAACTCGGACGCGGATGCGGATACAGGGGGACGAGATGGATGACGAGGATGAGTGGCAGGGGGACGACGTGCAGGGGGATGACAGACAGGTGCCGGAAAGGACTAGGGCTAGAGGGAAGCGTGTAGGGCGGGAGGTCGTTCCGGGTAGGCGTCGTTTCTTCCCATCCCTAGCTTGCTCAGATCGGGGCGCTAACGATTTATCCGCCTCTTTGCAGGATTCAGCGCCGCCGCCGCAGACCCTGGCAGCGGGAGAAGCAAGAGTTCTCGCTTCCTCTCCGTCCTCTTCGCCCACACCAGCCTCCTCCCGTCTATTCGCTCGCAGCGGGGCATCCTGCGTCTGATGCGCTGAGCAATGGCTTAGGGCGGAGCACGATGCACGGGTGCGGTCAATGCGAGCGTGCGCTGGGCCGTGGAAACAAAACCGACGATGGGTACGGCGGTATCGCTACATCAACGCTATCGGCAGCCCTGGATCCTTCCGCGGTGTTTGACGCTCTAGCACCTGATATCCGAGCTCGTGGTATGGACGGAGCTCAGTCTGCATGCGGGGGCCCCCGGTCTCGACACCGGTGGGGTCAGGACAAAAGCGGGAACATGTAGGTGGGGATGGTGTATTCAGGCTGCCGAGGCGGACACGAGGCGGCACCGTACACAGATGGAAAAGGTCCGGAGTTCGGTGGGCTGCGACGATGAAGCATACGTAGACCCCACTTGACCCGATACGCACCTACTGCATTCCTTCGCCTCGACACTTTCTCGATCACGTATCCACCCCTTTCGACATGTTCTGTTGTACTATACTTAAGTGCGGATGAGCACTTCACAGTCTTTCAGTCAGAATCTAGTGCGCTAGCCCAATCGAATACTTGCTTCAAAACCGCCGGAAGCACGGTCCCAAAAAGGAAATGCGGCAGGGAATTGGCACTCGTGTGAAAGCGCATCACTCGGGGAAATCCGTTGAATCAGGGCGCCTGGAAACGTTCCCGAAACTAAAAGTTTCTGGAATGGGTCCGGGAATGTAGAAACAGGTTCCGAAACTAAAAGTTTCGGGTCGGCCGAAACCGTTTCCGAAACCAAATGTTCCGGCTTCTCCCGGAACTGATCCAGGAACTTTTAGTTCCGGGAGACCCCTGGGGTGGGTTGATTAGTTTCGGCCGCCCCGAAATCAAAAGTTTCGGAATCAATTTCGGCCGACCCGAAATTTTTAGTTTCGGCTCTCCCGGAATTGTTGCCGAAACTGAAAGGTTTCGGCATTCCCGGATCCCTTTCCGGAACTTTAAGTTTCGGAAACGTTTCCGGGCGCCCCGAAATAACGGATTTCCCCGAGTGCATGCTCTCTTCGACTCGGGAGTCATCATCAAGGTCATCATTGTCGTCCACTGTCAAGTCACTGAGCACAGAGCACCGTTCATCTGTCTTCCAACACTGCAGTAAGATAGCCTACAAATAGTCTTTTGTCGGCCGTGCACTTTAACCGTGGTGACTTTGCTATTGTCAGTTTGGTTCCTTCCTCCAGGCACACCGGCTTCGGGACTCGCTGGCTATGTTTCGGTGGCGTGGCGAATCTGGGACCATAAATAACTACATCTACGGTGCGATTGCCACACACATTGACATCGATACTACCCAGGTGGCGTAGGTGGCGATGGTGGCGGGGGCGGGGTACAGGGACAGGGCGGTAGTGGGGGTGCGGGAGAGGGTAACACTCTGAATTATGCTATCAGCACATGAAAACTTCACGAGCAATGTGTATGTCGGTAAGATGACTCCAGCTTTCCCTAGCAATTTATCCACGTATCGATTCAGGCAAAGCCGGGGAGGATGGGGATATCGAGCAGAATTGGCGTAGTGCATTGTCAGTTCCTCTCTTGAAATCCCAACTCAGAGTTCAATAATCAAACAACTAACAGACCCGAGGGGGAACGCGCCAAAATAATTGACTGGCTGTCGCCAATCAATTTCTTTGAGCGACAAGCAGAATTTTTTTGTACTTGACAGCCTGGAACTGAAGAGTGGCTTCTTGTGGATAACCGGTTCCAACTGTGGAAGGCTTCATCTGGGGAGGTTTTGTGGTGCCAAGGAATTCGTAAGCACCCACGCGTGTATCCGCTTGAAAGTTGGGGTTAATCTCAATATGACACAGCTGGCGCCGGGAAGACCGTGCTTGCGTGAGCTGGATCATTCAGTGCGCATTTCTTTGGGCTCATTTGAATCCAGATCCGTCGTCGTCAACCATCTCGAAACCACCACGAGCAGCCTGGGGACTGTCGCCGTAGCATGCATGTACCTAAACCACAAGGAAGCTCGAACACAAACTCCATCTAATCTCCTGGCCGCTCTATGGAGGCAGCTTGTATTTGGCAAAACAATATCTGCTGGGTCCACGGTGCAGCAGTTATATCAGCGGCATTCCGAGAAGCGTACCAGACCCTCCGTCGCCGAAATCCACGAAGTACTTTCCTCAGTGATTGCTCAGTGGGCAAAGGTTTACATTGTTCTCGATGCCCTGGACGAATACCCAGAAGACGAGCGGACGATCCTGCTCAAGCTTTTGACCAACATGGGTCTCACTGTAAACCTCATGTTGATGTCTCGCCCCCACATTAGACTTCCCTCCATTTTAAATGCGACAATCCTAGAGATTCGTGCGACAAACGAGGACCTTCAGCGATATGTTGAATCAACAAATTCGGGATCGCCATCGGCTCGCACTGCATGTTCAAGCATTGCCTGAACTCCGAGAGCAAATTCTTACTGGAATTGTAGGCTCCGCCAACGGAATGTAAGTACCGGGAGATGTACCCATGCCAGAAATCTTGGTGAAACTTGCTTGCCAGGCTTTTACTCGCCAAACTCCACACGGAATCCCTTGCCGCAAAAACCACTATAAGACTGGTTCGAGACAATCTGGAAAATCTGCCCACAGATTTGGATGACGCCTACAAAGATACCATGGATCGCATTCATCAACAGCGGATGGGTGACCGGGAGCTTGCTATTGCTGCCCTGATTTGGGTCGCAAACACACAGAGGGTGTTGACTGTTGCAGAACTTTGCAAGGCTCTAGCTGTTAAGCCAGGTGCAAAAAACCTCAATCCTGATGATCGTCCGGAAATCAGCATTGTCCTAGATGTCTGCACTGGGCTGATTATCACAGATGACTCAAGTTCCACAGTGCGGCTTGTCCATTACAGCACACAGCGCTATTTGGATGGTATTTTCCCTAACGCACACGCGGAGCTTGCCCGAACATGTGTGGAATATCTCCTTCACTTCGAAAACAATGTGCTGAATGAAGAGACATTTCCGCATTATCCACTGTCAATGTATGCAGCACAATATTGGACATACCACCTTCAGTACTGCCATGACCAGGAGACACTCTCGACATCTGTAATGCATCTCTTGAAGGAACACAGCAAGCAATATGCTGCTTTGAACCACCTATATGGTGTCATCGGGGAACACTGGAATTATGAACCACATTGGCATTATGTCATCCTACCACCTCTGTCCATGTGTTGCAGGCTAGGATACACCCAGGAAGTGCAGCTGCTGCTAAGCAATGGGTCTGACGTCAACGCACAGTGCATTGTTCATGGCAGTCCACTGCAGGCTGCTCTCGAAAACAAACATACTAAGACTGTGGAGGTTCTTCTCAAGAATGGTGCTGACATCAACATACAAAACCACATTCAGAGCTGTGCATTGCAGCAGGCTGCTGCAAAAAATGACATCAAGACTGTGCAGTTTCTCCTAGAAAAGGGTGCTGACATCAACACACAAAGTACATGGCATGTCAGTGCATTGTATGAGGCTGCCCACAGAGGCCACACAGAGACTGTGCAGTTGCTCCTTGAAAACAGTGCTGACATCCACATACAGGGCAGATATTGCAGCACCGCATTGTGGGCTGCATCCTAGCAGGGCCACATTGATATTGTTTGCCTCCTGCTCGGACAGGGTGCCAAGATCAATGTCCAGGACGGATATCATGGCAGTGCATTGCAGGCTGCATCCGAGCGGGCCACATTGATGTTGTTTGTCTCCTGCTCGAAAAGGGTGCTGATGTGAATGCACTGACCAGTGGCGAATTGGGCAATGCACTGCAAGCAGCCACACACGAGTACTACCACTCCAACTACTTCTCCAAAGTGGTTGATCCAAACCCACAGGAGAGGCAGAAGGAAGTGGTCATGCGCAAGATGGAGATTGTCCGTCACCTGCTCAAACATGGCGCTAAAGTGAATGCAAAGCATGGAGGATACGGCAGTGCATTGTGCCTGGCAGCTCATGCATGCTACATGGAGATTGTTCAGATCTTACTCCAGAACGGTGCCAATGTCAATGCAATCGGTGGAGAATATGGTACTGCACTGCAGACAGCGTCCTGGGGTGGCAATCCTGAGATTGTTCGTCTCCTACTTGAACAGGGTGCAGATGTGAATGCAACCAGTGGTGAATTCGGCACCGCATTCTGGGCGGCCGCATTTGGGCTTCAATTCCTCCAGCTGCCCCTGACCCTATGGGAGACGCGGAATATACCCGAGTCGAACCAATGTTTCTGCCGCAGGATGGCCAGGGAGAAATTTCGCAGTGTTTTTCAATTCCCAACAAAGGAAGATTATACCGAATGAAGCATGAGGAGCAGGAGAAGTGTGTTAAGCGCAGTGGTCATGCTGATATGTTGCCAACTGCTGTCCTAACACTTCAGCGGGTGATGGCCCAATCTGGCTTTGATGGGACCAATGGGCTCATGGCGGCATTTTGGCAGAAGTTGAGGGCAGTGTGGTGGTACTTTTGTTGAGGGCACAAGCTATAGATTGACAATTTGACTCATCCCCCTCAGCGCCTCCTGCTCCACCTCCGCCTACTTCTGACTCATAGATAATCAGCTTGTATAAACGCCAAGCTACCTCTTGAATACATTCAGTCTGTTCTGTAGTAATTGCGAACTCACATCAATTTATTCTTTCCAGAGGTTATGGGCCCTGCCCATCACAACCTAACCAAAATCCTCACCACTTTGATCCTCATACTGCCCTTTTGAATAAATCTATGCATGCACCATGTCTCTTCTGATCTGGGCTCACTAGCCCGAATTTATGGCTCAAGGAGCCTTACATGCCAGAAGAAGCAGAATACAATATTTCCGCAAATAATTTTCTATCACTAATTGCACATGAATTATTCTGAGAGATCTAGCTACTTCTCATCTGAATCTGTGGCCAACTGATGGAGAAATGGGCCAATTTATCGCTCAAGGAGCCTCACATGCTAGAAGCAGAATATAATATTTCCACAGACATTTTTCTATCACTAATTGCGTGTGAATTATTCTGAGAGATCTAGCTACATTTCATCCGAATCTGTGCAGAACTGACAGAGAAATGGGCAAATCGGAGGTGGGAATCGAAAACTGCCCAAAACGGCAATTTTTCTGTTCGTGCCTTCGGTACTGCAATTAGCTGTAAGATGCTGCGCGCGCCGTCGCTGCAATCAAGCTGATAATTTTTTTGCTGTAAATGCATATATTTTAATATATTCAAGTATCTGAATCCGATAACGAAGCCCTCTCTGAATCAAGTTCTGAATCGGAGGGGGGTCAGAGCCGAAGCGGATTCTTGATGGTTTCATTTTCGTGAATCCAAATGTGAATCACCAGTGAATTCACTTTTGAACTGACTTCCGTAGACCGCTTTGAGTTCCCCTAATGCAATTAGGGATGAATTTACAGGTTAATTTACATGAGTAACTAATCCGCCCCTCGATGTCAGGCACTAGTCACCTCCCCCACTCGGGATACCCCATTTACCCACAACTGTGGCTTGCGCACATTAGTGCGAAGATTACGAGACTTGTAGGCAACCCACATATACTCCATATCTAAAACAAGCACAGGATAAGCAACTGCATGTAGAAAGCTGATCACAAGTCAGTTGAGATGGCACAAAGGTACTGGTGCACAAGATGCGATTCAAAGAACCAATGATACCTGTTGAGGACGTCCGGGCCAGGCTGAAAGTTTGAGTGTGATGCTGCCGGTTTCTGGAGGCTAAGCGGGACGATTCAAACTTGTTGTCCTTCGGGTCTAGGGAGCAAAAAAGTGCTTGACATGGGAGGTACGTACTATCAGATGAGAGAGGAAAAAAAATGAGAGGTAGAGCGCACCTTTGCGAAGACGAAGCCCATCACCACTCAGTTCTCACGCAGTGGAACACCGTTGAAGTTGCGGCTCCGCAGAACCGGATTCTGATAGACATCTCATGCAGCGGCTAGCCTCAAAGCGTCCGAGTACGTAGCGTGCAGGCCTGTCTGCAGTGAAGAGGAGGCTGGCATGGCAGAGCAGTGAGATGGAAGGAGTCAAGTTGCAAACGGTCAAGTGATGTGATGTCACTTTGCTCCACTCTCGCTTGACTTTCGCCAGCACGTCTCTTAAGTCACTGCATTCCGGCGCCCCATAGCCGCACTTACTGTCAGGGGAACCGCCCATCCGTCCGTCCGTCCGTCCGGCTCCGGCCCATCGCACTGCCCCACTGCCTCGTCCGATCCTCCGTCCGGCCTCGCCCGACTGTCCGGCCTTCGGACCTGCACCTCAGCCTGCGCCTCCACCCGGAACGTCACCTCCCGTCTCTCCGGACTCCGCTCCCCTCCGCCCCCCTCCGTCCGGTCGCTCTCACTGGCACATGCTGTGTGATCAAGCTCGAGACCACTGCCGATCCCTCCGGACACATGCTACTGGCTAGTACCTATAAAAACCTCGCCTAGCGTGGGAATCCTCATCCTTTCTTCTCTTCGGATTCTCCCGCTAGGTGCGTATTCTAGAAACCTGTATTTAGTACTGTCAATTGAGTTTACTTCGGATTCTCCTGCTAGTCTCCCGCGCTCCGCGCCGAGCTGAGGTTGCCCTTACACTTACGGCGAGCTCTTGCTAGGCGAGGGTAGCTGTGGCTATGCTTGGGCTAGGCGTGGCTAGCCGCCTAGACAGCGTGGATTAGCCACACGTGATGTTAGCACACCAGGGAAAATAAAAATTCCTCTTGGCCGAACATATTGCCAAAAAGAGTAGTTTAAGGTTCAAAATAAATCAGGCTGAAAAGGGGGCTTAAATCAACAACTTCAGCAAAGTTGAATGAGTCTCCGAGACGAAGAGCTTCGGTAGCACTTTCTGCTGTGCCCAATGTAGCCCTTTAAACAGCAGATTTTCCATGCTCAAAAGTGAGGACTAAAGCTATGTAATCAGCGACAAATTCAGCTTGACCGAATGTAGGAATTTCGGCATTACTGGAACTATAGCTGAAATGATCATTTTTAGCTGCATGTTCGGCTGCACCAAAACAATAGAATTGGGCCGAATTGACAGCCGAATGCTATTGTTTCGGCCCCAGCTCCCCGAAATATTCGCTTCTTCCGGTGTGTAGTTCTTGCGAGCTATTGCTAGTTCCCTCACGCAACCCCGACGGGGAGCTATGGGGAGGTCCGGGTAGGTCCGGGTAGCTTTTCGGCTAGGCTGCCAGCCATATGCGGCTGGCCGGCTCGCTAGGGCCATCAAGGCCCTTCGGCTAGCTCCGATAGGCGGATGCTGTGGCTCGAGGGCGTCGGAATGCAGTGAGTCGCGAGAACTCTTGCGCAGCGCGAAAGATTTTACACCACAACTACATCCTGAAGCACGGACTAGTACATGTCACCTGGCAGATATGCTATTATAATTTTTCCCCCGGGATTTCACTGTGTATTTGCCTGAATAAGTTTATCGTGGAATTCAGAAGCTCAAGACCCAATAACAGATGCACATGAATTGGGTACCTGAATGCGAAAGTACCTGAAAGTGATTCCACCATGTTTCGTCCTGAATTGTGGAATTCAAGTACTGGTTGCCGGAAGTTTAGGGGGTTTGACAACCACAGTGCAGTGGGCAGATTGGCGCCATAATCTTGAACACTCGCGAGATTTGATAGCTTTGATGGTTTGAATTCTGTTTTTGCCCCGGAGTTCATTAATGATTGTCATTCCTAACTAAAATTAGGCACGTAAACTAAATCGCGGCCACCCCAGTCATTATATCGTGGTATGCCGCTCTACATGGCACAATAAAGGTTCGCTTAAGCTAAAAAATAGGTGTTTTGCGGGGCGAATATCATGCAGGTACGTCCTCTTCATCGGCTGAGCTTGCTCTTCTCGTGAATAGCTGCACCGTGGACATGTAGATAGATGGGGCTGCACACAAAAGGATCAGGACCGCCAAGAATACAAATTACGAGTACTTTAGTAATCGTTCATAATCTTTGTGGACCGCCATTTTTAGTTCGCGCGTTTTTACTGCCTGCTTCTATCGACGGTGATACTTTTAGTGGCAGTGCACAAAATTCATTAGATTTTTGAAGGCCCACTAGTAGCTGTGCAGTAAACCTGATTCAATTCGGCTTTTCATTAGACGCTAATCTAATGGCTCTCAAAAGTTTGTCACTGTGGCTGAGTACTTTATTACGTAACAGATTCCGATTTTTCTCTCTGCTCCCCAAATGTTTCAGTATCAACAGTTCGTTCGCTCTGCACTATTTCTTCAGTATCAAACTTTGTTTTTGCTTACTCAGTTATGTGCCGTTGGTATTTTGCTGTCTGCAAAAGGCCCGCCAGTATTGTGACCACCTGTGTGATGTCACGTTTCAATCTCCTTAGGGTTGCCTTTCCCGAGGCGCGTTCAGTCTGCGTGCCACCAGGAGCCTCATAAAGAGCATCCCAGGAGCCTCGAATTTGAACGCCAACTTTATGCCACCCGAATTCTACCTGACCACACCATTGCCCTCGCATCTTGAGTACTGGGAACAACTTGACTTGCCGCACACCTCGTCGACGAATCCTGGCTCCATTTCGAGCCCTATCTGGCCTCGTATGGGTATGCCTTGTGCCGGAGATACTACTCGCGCAAGAGACCCGAGATGCCAGTTCGCCCGGCGGTCAAATATCCCCTGGCGCACGATCCATTTCGTCCCGCAGCAGAGAAAGCTTTGTCCATGTCTATGACCCGGACCCGAGCAAAAGCACGAATTAAAGCGGTATATAGTGTACACCAAATGACAGGATGGCTGACACAGGCGAGTCATTCTTACCATATATTGTATCCTCTTCAGACGCCAATCCGAGCAATTGGATGCGGTGCCCAAGCCTAAAAAATGGCTTATGACGCCGAAGATCGCGTGGTAACGTTGTATATTGCGTTGAATGCACTGAATGCGACGCAGTTCCACAGTGTGCTCTGAAGGCCCTGCACAACTCTCGTGCGCATGTGGGAATCAACATCAACTTCCTCAATTTCCCGAAACTGAGCGCTTGCCTCGACAACCACACCATCCCCATTCTAGACAAGATCGTCACGGAAGAATGGTCATTTATTGTGATGCCATATTGGCCGCGGCCCTCCATTTCTGCGGAGGTAGAAGATCACTTCAATAGGGTTAACGCAAGCACTGGAGGTAGGCGTGACCAATGCTCCCTTCCCGTTGAATTGGGGTTGAGGGTAATTCCCGACAGTCTTGTTTATGCACCGCCACGGTCATGCATAGCCTGTGTATTCGTCTTTTACCCGGCGCGGCACTGCACTAGCCTACAGTGACCTTGGGTGCGCATCCCGTTGCCCTGTCGGATCGGATCCAACATTTTGGGTAGGCACAGGCCTTGGGGGACCGTGGACCACGCCACACCAGAAGTCCCGCACGGCAACACCCGGCATTCCCAGCCATACCACCTACCACCAGTCGATGTAAGTGTACCCTGAATTTCAGCACCTACGCCACTCTATCTAGACCACGTTCAGTATTTACCCAACAATCCGATAAATGAGCAAAACTTGTTTACATTGAAGTTGATTGGAAAGGTGCGTCCAAAGCGGGCGGCAAAAAGAGGATACTGACGAATGAATAGATTGATTTCATTACACTTGTTGACTCCGAGAAGTCAAATGAAGAATATCTGACTGGCGCAATATCAAAGAAATAGAATTGCGGTCCACAGTGAAGCGCTTTGTCGCACATTTTTCCTACACATCGCCCAACCCGATGGCCCAAACGAAGAAGATCTCATTGAGAATTTGGGATAATGTCGGCAAGAAAATGTGGTCTCTGGTGAAGTTACAATTTGAAACACAGGAACACGCACATCTTGAAAATTAAATAACAGGCTGTGGATCTTGTCTGCACAAGGGTACTCACGCCCTTCGTTGGCGCAGTGCAGTTCTGAGTTTTGGCAGTTCGGAGTCCGGGCCGTATTCCGCGAGAGCCCACCATCCGTGGTGGAACATGCCATCGGCCTCCCTGGATTCGGATCATCGATGATAACCCACACGGAGAGCCAACGTAGACACCGAATCCTGAATACCGTCGACGGCAAGATTCCGAGTTCTTCCCTCCTTTTCTGCTATTTCAATGCAAAAATAACACAGTGCCCAGACAAAATTCCTGCCCATTCTTAGAACCATACAGCAATCAAGTTGGATCGACCCGCAGTCCCAATCACAATAGCTAGAATGTAATTGCTTTGCCGTGCTCCGAATCCCGAAGCGCCGTGTCCCTGATGCGATTGAGCACGGTCCAATCAGGCAGTCCGAAAAGACCCGGTAAATCGTTCCAAAGAGACTGGTGGTAGTCGAGGTCCCAGCCTTTCATGTCCTGCAGGCATTCTGGTCAGAGCGGCGAATCCGCCTCCGGAGTCCAAGCTATGTGGATGTTGGGCATGTACCCGTACGCGGGCACAATCCGGCGCCCTCAACAAGGCAACTTGCTTGACACTCCGCACTGCCCATGCACCCGACGTCACTCACGCGGCTAGAATATCGTTCCAAGACAGCTGCTCCACTCACCGAGCGCATGATCTTTTCCGGGTCGTAGCAACGTTCCTGGTCTTCAATGCTCAAGACCACCGGCGCGCCACCGTATTCCGCCCTGCGGTGCAATGTCCAGCCAGTCATCTTGAAAAAGAAACAGTGGAAGGCGAATGGTAGGATCCAGTCAATTGAATGCTCGCGAGCGAATTCTATGACGGGAATGATATGGTCTCGGCAGTACGAGGGGTCGAGGCCCACGTCGACGAAGTCGGCGAAATTCGATGGATAGACATCGAAGAGCAAAGTGAGGGCATTCCGAGGGACGCCCTGGATCTCGCAAGTCGTACCAAAGCGAAAGGCAGCGACGATCGCGCCGAAGCCCGCGCGTGTGACAAATAGATTGAATGAACTACTAGTAAAAGTGCACATTAGGATATGGCGTAAGTACGCGGACGAAAGGAGCACGTCCATTGGGTTAAATACAGCAGCAAGAAACTGGGCCACGTCGGTGACGTGGTGTGGTACCACGAGAACCGGGCACTCCTCGAAATGTCGTACGTGGATATTTTCTGCGGGCTCAGTAGCTCTTGAAGGAGTGGCGAAAGTTCAGCGAGCATCCCGCGAAATACACGAAAGATAAGCTGCCCCGCCTGAACTATGATGTTCCCGCCATCGTACCGAATGCCGCCACGCTCGAACGTCTTTAGAGAAATCGTATCTGCACATTTCTGGTTCCCTGTTCAGGCCATGCGATGGCGAAGCGTACGAAGATCGTTGCTGTGGTCCATACATCTCCTGGTGCATGAGGCTCTGAGGACCTCGATTGAAAACACCATCATCTCGGTGTCGACGAGCCCAACGAATGCCGGGAAAACGCAAGGTCTTCGTTTCGGAGGTGCCAAGTCGACTGATGATCTGGCTTGGCGTGCGGAATTGAAAATTCCGGTCCGCATTCGCCCTAAGGCCTCTAAGGGCATACAAAAATTCTCAGAACCCCCAAGGCCTACTCTAAGGCTCCCTAAGCCTTAGGGCCAACACTGACTGAGGACACGATTGTACCATGGTCATATGGTGCTTGCCCAAAAGCACCCAATTTCATCCTGCTCTTGGCGGTGAAAGTTACCAGTGGGGTCATCAGACCACCACAGGAACAAGAGCTTGTTTCGGCGTGGTAGAATAAGTTGAATAATATGCGATGTCTGAGCGACTTGCGACGCCGAAGGTGGGCAGGAGCAGGAAAGGAAAGCCAAACAGGTGGCAATACAATCATGATGCGGAGAACATCTCGGTGAATGATGGCCGAGCACAGCCACCATGTTGGTGGTGTTTGGCGTTCGCTGGCTCCAAAATAAATAATAAATAAGTACTCGACCTGCCGCGCAAAGCGTCGGCCTCACCCAACAAGTGGGGAATAGATACTTACGATGGCGAGTCCTGTAGTTGAATGCATGACAGACAGCACACTTGAGAAAGGGCGGAAGATCACAAAGACCTCCGAGTAGTGAGTTGCCGTCACCCAGTTGCCCAAAGAGTGGAAATGCAAATCCAAGCAAGGAACGGAAGACCTGGGAATATAGTTTGGCACGTACACAAAGGAATAGATGTGAATCGGCTGACGAATGCGGTAGATAGCGCACTTGCTGCGTACGTAAATGTATCTACGAGGTACAGCTGTATTGGAAGGCTAAGGAACGGTTAGCCGCAACGAAACAAGTTCACGTACAATGTGCACATCATCCCTGCAGCAAAGAGTCAATACGGAAGGAATAATATTTTCCAAATCCGAATATGCCTGTGGTTGGGAGCATGGTGAGAATACACCCCGGGTCGAAATATTTGCGAAACTGACCTGATTTGATGATAGGCATTATCCAATGGATCTTCACCTGGGACGACCAGCCGTACCAGCTATACAAATATCAAGCGGCAGGGAAATGAGACTTGTGTACCCACAATAACCCAACAGGAACAAAGAGCGACCCAAAGATTAGCGCTGGAATTTGCATTTCAGGCTCCCCTTTTCCGCCATGCTTTTTCGCCAGCTAAGAATATTATATGAGTATTGCTCGAAGATTCCGTGATCATGGCAGCTGACGTGGATGTAAACTTGCTGATAGCAGTTGCTAGAGGCGACTTCAATATGAGATCATCGTGGCAAATGTTTAAGCATATCTAGAATGAACCCAATACCCAATCCGAGATATGTGAGACCACCGGTACCCACGTTGAAACCATACGTTGTGTGGTGGAAAAAAGTAAACAGTGAGGATCGCAAGGATCACAGGCTATATAATGCTTACTGTGAACATGAGATAGTCTTGATTTTATCAGTAATCCTTGTGATAGACTTTGGAGCTGATTCACAGTTCTCATACATACTGAAAGTTACATGTTGTCAGCGGAACGGCAGAGCAAAAATATACTCTGTACTTACAACGCCATGCATAGACTGAGCATGAAACAGACCGGGCTGCCAAACAAGAGAATTGCCGGCCGACTCAAGTTGATCCGCAGGTAATAAAGCTTGCTCGAGTGCTGCGCTACGAGGACGGCGTGCTGTAGCGTCGCTTTCTCGGGTTCTGCAGCCTTTTTGGTGAGACGTAGCCGCAACAAAGGAGTGTAAGTTTCCCTGGGTCGGCATGAGTATGAAATTATGCCGGGTTACGATCGGTATCTTTACTTGAGGAAAGGGATGCCCAGAGTGCTGGCAATGCCTCCAAAGCCTGTGGATGATTCAGAGCGGTCAATGTCAAGCCCAAGAAAGTCGTACCCTATGAAGACATATTTAATGCCGATTGTCGCCGTGACAAAACCGCTGTGAATAAATCGGCTTTCAATGATCCAGCTCGAGATACCCCATAATAGGACCCACACCTGAAGAAATGTGAGTAAACGACCTACAGAAGGAAAAGCAGGGAATTACCAGGGTGAATAAGGGACCAAGACTCTAAATGGCCATAGCGGCCGCACGGTCACACTCGGGGAACAGGTCGCCTACGACACCTCCGCATGCTATTGGCGCACTGCCAGATACTCCAGCTAAACAATGGAAATAAGATCTCGGATTATGAACAAGCGTTCGGCTAATCACCTAGAAATCGGAAGGCGAGCAGAGCACCGGTGGTCGGGGCAAATGCGCAGCTGAAGAACCGGGAGCAGAAGACCCACCCAAGCCAAAAAAATCACAGACCCAAGGTTGAATTCGATAGTGATGAAGCATATGTTCAAACCTGGTGAGGACTTTAGCGAAAGGAAGCAGAATACCGAAATTGATGGAGGAGCCCATCTCCTGCATCAAACACATTGGTTTAGAAATTTCGGGCGGTCGAATTGACAGTAACACACACCGGCCATACATTTCCCGCGTGATTTGGTTAGATCATAATGAATCACCGAAACAAAGAAAACTATTCACCGAGAGCGGTGCCAGAAACAAGGGCTTGAAAACAAATTAGCTTCTTTCCAGCGCAGCAATCCAATACTCACAGCAATACCAAACGAAATGAGAAAAATGGAAAGCGTCAAGGCTATGATCGTCTCGCCCGTAATGTGAAACCTTGAAGCAACTTCTGGGAGACCCGTAGCCATGATGCTGGACGCCAACGGACTTATGAAAGGGTAGAACGAGACCTGAACCGTATGAGCATCGACACGTCGAATTGAGCAAGCAGCAGCTGACGACATTACATACGGAGCTGAAGAAAAAAATTGATCAATAATGATGAATGATTGATGATCTAGCTTGGCGTGCAGAATTGAAAATTCCGGTCCGCATTCGCCCTAGGGCCCACACAAAAATTCTCAGAATCTCTAACACTTACTCCCTAAGCCTTAGACCTTAGGGCCAACACTGACTGAGGACTCGATGGTACCATGATTGTACAGTGCTTGCGCAAAAGCACCCAATTTGAGCCTTGGGGTCATCAAACCACCACAGGAACAAGAGCTTGTTTCGCCGTGGTAGAATAAATAGAATAATAGAGTCGACGTGCAATATCTGGGCGACTCGCGATGCCAAAGGTGATCGTCAGGAGCAGGAAAAGAGAGCCAAACAAACACCAATACAATCAGGATGCGGAGAACATCTCGGCAAATGATGGCCGAGCACAGCCACCGTGTTGGCGGTGTTTTGGCGGTCGCCGGTTTTCCGTGTTCCAAAATAAATAATAAGTACTCGACCTGCCGCGCAAAGCGTCGGCCTCACCCACCAAGTGAAACAAGGACATCCTGGTGATCTTTGGCGTGCGGGCTACCATTCCGTAAATTATCCATATCTGTGAGCATCTCTACATATTCTCCCCTGCGTCGCAGAAAATCATCCATCTTGCCGGCATCGAGTCGCTGGTAGCCTCGGTCAAACCGGTTGACTGCCGCGTGTCCCATAGAACGACCAGATCGAAACTGATGAAATTCCTCGTCCTTGTATAATCGCAGAAGTGTCTGGATCTCGTCACGAAGATGCGGAGAGGTGTGGGCTTTACCGCGACGCTTCAAATTGAATGCCATTTCAATGTCTTCTTTCATCTTGAGGAAGTGTAGAACATTCGGGGCCATGGTTTTGCGGTAAAAGATTTCGTCAAACTCCCCTCCACGGCGGGTGCCCATGTCCTCAAGCCAACGATTGTTCCACTCCTGCATCAGGTCCCCCCTCGATAAACTTGCCGATCTCTCCCTTCAGGTTGAATAACCAGTTATTGAGCAGCGTCTCTTTGAGATCTGGCAAGCACTCGAACTCGAGGACTGCGTACAGGTCGAGCATGTAACCCATGTAATTTTGATTCAGTGTTCCAGCGAATGTGAAGATAAACATTTGGGATGATGTCAAATTTTTTTTATAGAACGGAGGCGGCACCAGAATACCTTCAATATTTCCTACCAACATCGCCCTCGGGTGTCGCGTAATTTAGCTCGATCCACCATCCCAACTCCATGATGAATAAGATTGAATTACTGAGAACTCGGTCGCCATCGAATCCTGGGATTTCTTTGTGGACTTTTGGCCCATCTTTGTCCACAGCTGACTTGCCGGCAACCTCGTCTGGTTCGGTCGTGTGTGGGACTTTTGCTGTCGGCTCGTTGTCTTCTTCAACTTCACCAGCATCATCGCCAGGGATTTCTGCAAGATCCGGCATCTCCGCATCTTTATCGTGCTGAGCTGCTGCGGGCGTTTCAGGTGCGCATGGAGGTTAGTCCACGAGGATCCAGCCGGAAATTTCGTACGCGCCGTCGCTTCTTGTTCAGCTTTGTCCAGCGACTGATCGTAGGCAGCCTGGCTCGCGTGGCGCTCCCGCATTATGGTAGCCTGTGCAAGCAGCTCCTCAAACGTGGGCAATTCATTTTTGGCGACAAGATCATCGAAATGGGTGAGAAGATCGTCTTTGCATCCCAAAATCAGTCTATTGCTAGCATGAGATGGTATATCACAAAAAGCAAGCAAAAAACACTGGCCTCCAGCAGTCGAGAACGCATGCACTCAAGCGAGATACGAGCTAAGCTGTTTGTAGTGTCTGTCTAGGAGAGACAAACAAAGCAAGGTACGAGCTAAACTGTTTGTAGCGTCTGTCTAGGAGAGACTACTTTGCATGAGGACTCCCAAGGGACAGCTCCGCGTCGTATGCGCTCCCTCTGGATCCTATGCTCGGGCCATTATGACTTATAGTCAGTGTCAAAATATAGCCCATGTTTTCCGCCGGGACCTGCTGAGTTCTGACCAGGTCAGTTGCTTTGCGTCGCACGATCCTATCTCATGACTAATATATCTTGGGGACTTCCTGGGAACGCTTCTCTTCACGCGCCGTCACTCTCTGCTCGATGGCCTCATCATCTACTGTTTGATTTCCTTCAATTCGTAGGGTCACAGGTCACAAGCCCAAAAATCTACGAAAAATTTCGTAGGTCACAGGGTCACAAAGGCTCAATACGAAAGGTTCCCACCAGTTTAAGACAAAAATTTCGCTTTGGGCGGCTCTGCGGGGCAATTTTATACGAAAAAATTCGTAGGTCACACGGGTCGCAGGCCTGCATACGAAAGGATCAATTCGTATGCGGTGTCATACGCCAAATGGTCCTACGAATTGAAGGAAATTGAACAGTATTAGGATCCACTTGCAGGTCCGATTGGTCCCGTCGCGCACAACACGTAGCTGGACCTAGTAAATTGTTTTCGATGCGCCATTCGATTTTTTCTCAACTTGCAGAAGATCTTCGGCTCACGCACCCCAATTCTCTTTCCCAGGCCCTACTATCTACGTGTCACGTGCTGCGTTGCCAATGAAACATGATGTTCGACAGGTACCTGCACACCAGGTAAGCTATATTTGATCGATCCCAAGATGTCCCCGACAATTCCCAGGTGATTTTTGTAAATTGTTTCTAGGCCTTCTATGTCAAGAATGAATCGCCCACACTACTCGTCCTGAACCACCATGTATATATCTCGCCCATGCATCTCACCTATTTGTTTTCTCAAAAAGTCATGTACTCCTGATACCTCAGCGGATCCCGTCATAGTCAGCGACGCAGTCTGGGCCTTCATTCGAATCTCCTCGCTGACAGCTGACCCTCCGCATCCACAGCCTGCCCACAAAATCGAGACCCTCGGTAATGATTTCGGCCTTTCACCCGTCTCCCATGGGATACTCAAAAAGTGATCTACCCCAGTCAGAGAGTGCTCATTTCTAAGGTTGGACAGTTCGCTCTGAATGTTCCTCGACTACAAACTAGGAGTATGTACACTCAGGCCGCACGTAAACTATCCACATTTTCCATCACAATGTCAACCAGTCGATCAAGGAGTTTGGGGCGATCAGCCTTATTGGGAAATTCAGAGCGGCCATCCGTGACAGATTTTTTGATGGAATTGGCGAAATTGTGCCTCGTCTGGAGAACCTCGATGGTGTGATCAAGGAGATCAATGGGCCGAGTGGATTTTTCACCGGTGGAGACTAGGAGAATGCAGGCGACTGGAAATTTGTCTGGATCAGCAGAGAAAGTGGAGTGATAGAGAGAGAAACTCCCCGACGGCAACAGAAATGTGAAGTAAGATATCGGGAAAGGAGTATCCGAACTAAGGAAATGAATTGGGCTGTCAGGCGTTAATAGATGATAAGTATCAATTACTATGGAGCCCAGGAACTTCTCCAGTGAACTTTGCAGGAGAACATACTATGAAAAGGAAGTGAAAACACGCTAGTCAGCAAGGAGGTGTAGTGTAGGGGTTGGAACAAGGACTCACGCTCTGCCGGCGATGGAACACAGCGGGTCAGCAGGAAGCGCGGTGCAAGGGTCCGAACGAGCACTCACGCGCTGCCGGCAATGGAACGCGGCGGGTCAGCAGGAGGCGCGGTGCAGGGGTCCGAACGAGCACTCACGCGCTGCCGGCAATGGAACACGGCGGGTCAGCAGGAGGCGCAGTGCAGGGGTCCGAACGAGCACTCACGTCCTGCTGGCAATGGAACACGGCGGGTCAGCAGGAGGCGCGGTGCAGGGGTCCGAACGAGCACTCACGACCTGCCAGCGATGGAACACGGCGGGTCAGCAGGAGGCGCGGTGCAGGGGTCCGAACGAGCACTCACGGGCTGCCGGCAATGGAACACGGCGGGTCAGCAGGAGGCGCGGTGCAGGGGTCCGAACGAGCACTCACGCGCTGCCGGCAATGGAACACGGCGGGTCAGCAGGAGGTGCGGTGCAGGGGTCCGAACGAGCACTCACGCGCTGCCGGCAATGGAACACGGCGGGTCAGCAGGAGGCGCGGTGCAGGGGTCCGAACGAGCACTCACGTCCTGCCGGCAATGGAACATGGCGGGTCAGCAGGAGGCGCGGTGCAGGGGTCCGAATGAGCACTCACGCGCTGCCGGCAATGGAACACGGCGGGTCAGCAGGAGGCGCGGTGCAGGGGTCCGAACGAGCACTCACAAGCTGCCGGCGATGGAACACGGCGGGTCAGCAGGAGGCGCGGTGCAGGGGTCCGAACAAGCACTCACAAGCTGCCGACGATGGAACACGGCGGGTCAGCAGGAGGCGCGGTGCAGGGGTCCGAACGAGCACTCACAAGCTGCCGGCGATGGAACACGGCGGGTCAGCAGGAGGCGCGGTGCAGGGGTCCGAACGAGCACTCACGTCCTGCCGGTGATGGAACACGGCGGGTCAGCAGGAGGCGCGGTGCAGGGGTCCGAACGAGCACTCACGTCCTGCCGGCAATGGAACACGGCGGGTCAGCAGGAGGCGCGGTGCAGGGGTCCGAACGAGCACTCACGGGCTGCCAGCGATGGAACACGGCGGGTCAGCAGGAGGCGCGGTGCAGGGGTCCGAACGAGCACTCACGTCCTGCCGGCGATGGAACACGGCGGGTCAGCAGGAGGCGCGGTGCAGGGGTCCGAACGAGCACTCACGCGCTGCCGGCAATGGAACACGGCGGGTCAGCAGGAGGCGCGGTGCAGGGGTCCGAACGAGCACTCACGTACTGCCGGCAATGGAACACGGCGGGTCAGCAGGAGGCGCGGTGCAGGGGTCCGAACGAGCACTCACGTACTGCCGGCAATGGAACACGGCGGGTCAGCTGGAGGCGCGGTGCAGGGGTCCGAACAAGCACTCACAAGCTGCCGACGATGGAACACGGCGGGTCAGCAGGAGGCGCGGTGCAGGGGTCCGAACGAGCACTCACGTACTGCCGGCAATGGAACACGGCGGGTCAGCAGGAGGCGCGGTGCAGGGGTCCGAACGAGCACTCACGTCCTGCCGGCAATGGAACACGGCGGGTCAGCAGGAGGCGCGGTGCAGGGGTCCGAACAAGCACTCACAAGCTGCCGACGATGGAACACGGCGGGTCAGCAGGAGGCGCGGTGCAGGGGTCCGAACGAGCACTCACAAGCTGCCGGCGATGGAACACGGCGGGTCAGCAGGAGGCGCGGTGCAGGGGTCCGAACGAGCACTCACGCGCTGCCGGCGATGGAACACGGCGGGTCAGCAGGAGGCGCGGTGCAGGGGTCCGAACGAGCACTCACGGGCTGCCGGCGATGGAACACGGCGGGTCAGCAGGAGGCGCGGTGCAGGGGTCCGAACGAGCACTCACGTACTGCCAGCAATGGAACACGGCAGGTCAGCAGGAGGCACGGTGCAGGCGTCTGATTGGAACTGACATATCTCCACACCGGCATCTGATGCTCCGCCGCTTGAACGACGATTTTGATCGTTTCTCGGCTACCCACTAACACCCGAGCCGTCCACTCAGACCCACTACCAGTATCCCATGTCAGTCTGTATGTTCTCTCCATTCCGGTGAGCTCGCTTACACTATGCTTCCCAATATTATGTTGCATCCAACACGGAAGGAATTTGTCTGCGCCAAGGCAAAGAGGTCGCCAAGTGTTTCCTCTTCTATGGCTGCATATGTTTTCTCGGTCAGACCCTCACAACCAGTTTCTGGCTCATCCAAGTCTGAAACTCGGATCAACGAGGGAGATTCCTCAACAGCTAAAATATTATGACGAACTTTGAAGCTGGACAAACTGGTTCGGCGGGTACTTGGTATTTTCAATCACTTTCAGGACTGTCTCTTCAAATTTCGACTGAGCCGCCTGTCGGGCCCCCTGCGCCTGCTCGGTCTCAGTTGAATTGTCCTGGGGGAGGTCATCGTATGCCGCATCGATCCACGACTCAAACTTCGTAAAAACAGCAATGATTGGCACTATGCAAAGTCAGTTAATTCTCGCGATCATCAGAGTTCCAGTCACCATGTGATTCTTCCGCATTGAAAAATGCGACTTCGAATTCACTTGGAGCTCTCGGGTCGTTCATCGGAATGCAGAACCTGCTCGAATCAAGTGTCGGCGTCAGGAGCTTGACAAAATGTACCTACCACACAGCGTGTATCTGGTCCCGGAGTCGCGAAGTCTCTGAGCGCTCGCGAAGAAATCTCCACAGATACTCAGTGCGCAGTGGTGAGTTGTCTTCATACTCGGCTCCAGTTTCAATCCCCCGCGAGTCGTGGAAGACGAAGAGCGGGTTACTCCCGAATGTTATCTCGTTCTCGATGTCGCTCATTCCACGCTACGGTCTCGTCAACATGGGCCTGCTCAGGCACGAGACAACAGCACCTGACGATTCGGCTCCAGGATGGATGGATCCACCTGAATATGATCCTTAGTTTCCGAAGATGGGCAGAGAGGAATGGGTCACCTCGTTGCCTGCCGGATCGATAATTTTCAAGTCGCTGCCATCTGAGCCACACATTTTCTTGAGAATTGTCGTCTTTCCGGCATTCCGTCGGCCCATGACCAGAATACGGAAGCGGGGGCATATGCTCTTGATTTCTTCAATCGTGCGCGGCATGGACGAGATGATAGTTATGAACAGGATGCGGAGATGCGGTCCGAGCGATCAGTATATGGATCTCTGCATCAATCAAGATGAGATGGCGTCGGCGGCGATGCTTGTCAGTGGCCACAGTATAATAATGCTTCCGTTCGAACAATCGTACGGTGACATAATGAACTTCTTAATTCCGCGTTCGAATGAAGAGAGCCTTTGAGTCCGAGTCTCTGACTCGGAGGCACCCTGTGACCAATACAGTATAGGATGCATGCAAAGGGCGTACTTCATCTGTGTTTCTGGCCACCTGGCTCACGAAGTATGATACTACGCCTCTTAGATGTATGAGCTACCTTCGGACACGTGTCGTGACTAGATGATAACTTTAATTAAAACTTGACTGCACTTGTCCCTCCAGTAACGTACGTCTCATCTGCCTCATGTCGGAGTCCTGGGAAACCCAACTTCGCAGCCTCACCTTCCTCAGTTCACGTATGACGCGATTGTTAAATGCTGCCCTAGGAACTGGTTGGCGGATGCGACGAACCTCGACAGACAACCACCGTAGGTTTTCGCATCCTCCTGATCGGAAGCTTGCGTACCCTCAGCGTAACCCCAACCTCTAATTTATCCTGGAACCAGCTGATTTTGCGATAAGAATCCATTGGATCCGACCGTCTTAGGGTTGGAGCCTGAGGGACTTGGGCCACGTAACGACTGAATCACAGATTATACCCCAAAAATGGCGTGCACGGCGGAAGCTCAAGCGGTGGAGGAATGATGGCGGGGAGCAGAGCGGAAGTAGTCAGATGGCGAACGGGACTCGAGCGGTTTGATCTTGTCTGGGTGATCAGTCCAAGGAACCGGACATGAGAGAGCCAGGCTTGCCGGAGCAGGAGTAGTCAGATGGCGAGACATGGCCACCCTTTCCAAAGGGACTTGAGCGGCTTGATTTTGTCTGGGCGATCAGTCCAAGGAACCGGGCGTGAGAGATCCAGTCTTGCTGGAGCAACGGCATTTCGTCAATGTCGATGTACTCTACCACATCGAAAATAGGAATGTTTCTGATTGGAAAAAAACCGACTGTGAAATCAAGAGTATCATCTTCAGTTCTAATTTTAAGAGAAATTACAAGTATAACTGTAGTATAAACTGAAATTGAAACCCCTTGTTTCAAGATGCATTTCTGTGTCCACAGATACAGACTGTTTCTTGAGATCTTGAAAGCATTCAAGAAACTCCGAGTTTTATGGCACCTTTCAGGACTGTTGAAAGACGCAGTTTCAGGAATCAAGAAACACTGCGTGATTTTTGCTATTGGCTCGGCATTTGCTGGACCAATGGCAAAAACGCCACGAGTTTCTTCGCTCATTTCAGCCGTCTTGAAAGGCACAATGAAAGTGGGATTTTCTGACAGCCTCTCATCCTGGGAAGAAAGAAGCACTCTTTGTGGCACTGAAAGGGATTGTGAAATCAGCCCTTTCAATTTCAGTTTACATTCATATTTATACATGTAATTTCTCTCAGAATCAGAACTGAAAATGATACTACTGATTTCTCAGTCAGTTTTTTTCCTACCAGAAACATTTCTATTTTCGGTGTGTACTATTTCATTCAATTCGGCACGGGTTGTGACCCGTGACCCAAAATACCGATTCGGCACTTCGGCAACCAACGAATTTGGGCGTGAAACCTCCAAAGATTCGGCATTCAAAACAAAAAATTTCGAAAATTCTGTCTTTTTTGCACCTCAAAGGGAGATCTGGTCCAAATATCATGCATTTTACATTCGGCACTGGGTGCCGTCACCCGTGACCGAGACCAGAATTCATCGCGGCACAGGGGATGCGTGACGCGTGACTGCCGAATTGAATGAAATTGTACAGTGGACTGAGCGGAGATTGCGTGAGTTGAGCGGTGATTACATCCCCAGGTTGTCCGGTCCGCAAACACACGTGAGTGAGCGAAAGAAATCTGCTTGGGAAAACACGGCCAAATCGAGGTGATTGCAAAGAGGTGCATACAGATATGCATCTGCTTAAGATACGAGGCAATTGGGCACCCGCCACCTCGCATCCACCATGTCCGAGTCTTTGGAAAGCCAACTTCGCAGCCTCACATTGAATGATGAGCTCGAGTCTACGTACGATGATATTGTCAAAGCCTGTCCAAAGTACGTCAACTGGTTGGTGGATACTACAAATTTTGACAAACCAGCCGAGCGCAGATTTCGCATACTCTTAATTGGAAGAGTGCGTACCTTCGGCGCACCTGAATCTCTAACGTATTCCGCAACTAGTCAGGTGTCGGGAAGTCTGCATTAATCAATGCCGTGTTCGGTAGCGGAGTCGCGGTATGATGTCCACGTCGGCTGCTGGCACATGAACTGATCAATAATACATTACTGGATGCAGATTGAGGAACACGGAAGGCAACCCGGCGTAGTGCCCGATATCAACCACGAATTCTCTCCGCCCAACAATCCCCGACTCGTGCTCCACGACTCACAGGGCTTTCTCCCCGGCAATGTAAAAAACTTGGACAAAGTCTTGAAGTTCATCAGGGAACGAGGAGAGAAAACTAAATTGGAGGACAGACTTCACATCATTTGGTGGGACAATTTTCGGTACGGTGGCTTCTTAACGTTATTGTCAGGCTTTGCACCGAATTTCCAATGTACGGAGCGAGTCTGTTCGAGATGGCTGAAGAAACAATTTACGAGTCCCCGAATCTGAAAGGTATGGTATTCGACATGTTAGCTGCAATCTGAAGGTTTTGCAGTGCCGATTGTCGCTGTTTTCACCAAATTCGATAAACCGGTAGCCATAATCAAGCGGAAACTGCCCAAAACAGACGATCAAGACAAGGTTGCACAAGAAGCGACGAAGAAAAAATTCGAGGACGACTATGCTGAAGCTCTAGCGAAACTGCCCAATAGCATCCCACGCGTAGAGGTCTCCAGTAGGCGCACATGGCATTCTTTGGTTTTCGACCCGCTTACAATATCTTTAGAGAACATTGGCTACCAAGACACATTGCGCCGACTCGTATATATTACTGAAAAGGAGGTGAAAGGGGCGATGTCTTATATTTGGGCGTCCTCGCAGTTCCCGAGTGCCGATCTGAAGATTAAAGCTTCCATCCAGTGCGTACACTCATTCTGCCTCGGGCCTCGCATCATTTTAACCCGAAGCCTCAGGATTGGAAGGAAAAGTGGGCCTTGTCCCGTTTCAGCTCTACCTTCTCTAGCTTAGTTCGTATCTAGAATATTGGAGCGGGTTATCGAGAAGCCTCAACATCCCGGGCCGTTCTTTGAACAAGTGGCTGGAAGTCGTGCTTAGGGATCTCGTCTCGTGGGTATAAACCATCCTCTCTGTTGCGCATCTGACTGTTCATCAGTTGTTGGGGGTTCGACGACCCTCAAGGTGTAAGCCTTGCTTTATCAACTATCTTATAATACTCAGCGTTAGGCAGCTTCTTAAAAGCAACCTTTTCAAGACCAAAATCACCACACTCCAAGAGGATTTACTTGACGAGGAGTTGAATACCTTGCCAAAAATGTGAGCTCCTGCATGGTTTTGATAGTAACGATGCTTCAATATCACGCGGACAGACCTCTCGGTGCAGTCGCCGCCGTGGCCGGCATTGTTTCAGGTGAGCTTCTGTGCTCTGTCCGACGGCGTTATTCCTTGTCGCCCATAGGTGTGATTCCACCTGCCGCACCGTTCGCTATTCCCATAGCCGCCGGTCTTGTGTTCGCTGCTTGGGTATACAAGGCTTATTTGACAGCGTAAGATCTCTCCGCATCATCGGAGCAGATATTCACGAGCAGTCGACAGACCTCAAGTCCTTCGGGGTCTGATGGGCTACATCGTCGATCTCACAATCGTTATGCAAAGTCTATTCTGGCTCACCCGGGCCCGCGCCGAAGCTGAATCCAAGGCGAAAGGCGGCGACCCGATCGCGACTGTCCCGTTGTCGAAGCGACTGGTCGAGCTCGCATATACGGCGTACGCGACGGATGAGCACAGCAGAACCGTGCACGAAGAGATCCGCCAGTTTGTCAAAAGGAAGGTTGCGCTAAAGCCAGACCTTGTGCTCGACCAAATCGTCAAGCTTATCGAGACTCATCGGTTTCGGCCCTCCAAAGGATTTCAAACCGAGGCGGAATCCGAGGGCAGAACGGTTGAGGAGAGTGTCAGTTGGGACACTGGGAATAGTCTGTGAGGGAGGAGCAATGTGTTGTTCGCATTTTAGCAGAAGCCTTGATACGTACGGGAAGAAAATATAGCTACCCGAGCGTCAACCAGTTATTTCGACCGTGTACCGTACGGAACACACATTAATGCGAGAGGACGTCGGGAATTAATTCACCTGGAGCGGTACGCAGATGTGCGGGGGTCATTTTTGGTAGGTTTTGGCCCAGGCTTCGCCCGTGGTTTATTCGGGTTCGGCGGGTTCTTGTCCCTTTCCCGAATTTTGCGAGATTTTGGAGACTCTGTAGGCGACATTCTGACGAGGAGGAACAGAAAAAGATTGTCTCACTTGTGCCACTATGCAAAATCAAATCCTCAGCGTGAACAATGGCAGAAGTTCAGTGATCGATGATGGGAGTTGCATTTTTTGGCACCCGGACAATGGAATATTGACCTCAACGGCCTATTCCATATTCCAGACGACGGTGAGTGGAATATTTGGCCTGTCCCGAGGCGGGAAGGCCCCAAATCCGATTCCATATCACGATTATTCCATATGATGTTATTCCATGTGACCTACTCTACTGTAGTCTCTTGGATGGGAGTACCTGGGGCCGGAAGCGGTGATCTACGGGATGTATATCATCAACCACTCGCCGACAATCGCTCTCAAATGCAATGTAATGTGACACCTTATGGAGTGGTTTCGACTTCTTGGCTACTAACATATAGGTAGAAGGTTTTTCGACCCTCCCCGGGACCCTCTCACCCTGTTGGAAATTATGATAATGGTGTCCCCTTGACCGCAATGCTACCGGAGACACGGCCAACATTGCAATGGACATTGGACCATTGCTATAATCTCGACATGCACACTGTCAGTGATATCAGCTCAGCAGATTAATCGTGGCCCCGATTTTTCAAGACCACTGATTAAATCTTGGCCCCAATTCTTGGGGCTACTATTGCGATTAATCCTGGTACAGTAGAGCCTGTATACAGTTGTACATAGGATTAATATATTCAGCCTCCAATTAAATCCCCAACCCTGCGATTAAATCTCCAGGCCCACAATTAAATCTCCAAGCCCACGAAGTCTCCAAACGCACGATTAAATCTTCAAGGGCACGAAGTCTCCAAGCCCACGATTAAATCTTCGAACCCACGATTCAATCTCCCCCAACACCGCGATTAAATCTTGAAGGCCCGATTATGTCTCCAAACCCACAATTAAATCTTCGAACCCACAATTAAACCCAGCACATGTAATCGAGGTAACCGCGATTAATTAGAGAGGTTGCGCAAAACCGCATGCGGCTTTTTTTGTGCGCAAACTCGCCGCATGCGGCTTTTTTTCCCCTTTTCTCTGGTAGTCAAAAGATGCTATTTGAGAATGCCAGTGATGCTCCAGAGCAAAAAAAGGATATTGCCGCGTGCGGCTTTTGCGCAACCTCTCTATTGGCTTTGCGCTCACCGCAATTAAATCGCGTGCCATGCTAAATAATTGCGCACCCTTTTCAAACCACTTCATCGAGATAGTCCGCCTGCCAAGTCCTATTAGCCGCGCTTCTCCAGTTAGTTCAGGTAGAAACTTACCACGTAGTCCGGCTCTTCCGTTGCGTCGGCCTCCCACTCCTCCTCGTCTTTCTTGGCCTTCTTCACATCAATGATTTCATCCTCGACGACGAGTTGCGGGAGTTTGTTCCATAGCACCTCGCACTCACACGCAAGGTTGGCGTATATCACCCCTGGCTTGTGTGCGTAGGCGGGCCATCCCTGGTCATCACCGTAATCTGGGGAATTTCAGTGACACCCCCCATTCACAATACAGAACATGTACCTGCTCTCTTCTCCCTCTCTGCCATCTTCGTCCATATTTCACTGTTGTAGATGAACCACTGTCTCGAGCACTGGAACTCAGCCTCGAGGATCTCGACCTCTTCCTTAGCCCGCTTCATCAGGGCGCGCTCACGAAACCACTCCACTCTGCCCAGTCAGTTGCGCGATGTAAATCATGAGCTAAATATCACTCACTCTCTGTTTCCCACTCCGCTGCTGCCTTTCTGTCCAGTCCGGCCGGTCTCTATGCAGACCAGAACCAAGGCTCACGGTCCTTCAACCGACTCGTTGATGAGCAGGACACTTCCAACAACTCTTGTGTCTGGGGGAGCAACCAAGTATTAGGTTGACGAAAAGTATAGGTTCTTGTTATTGCCGTTTTCAGAATAGTTGGCGGATGTGACTTTTCGTGACTTTTGCGCACTTTTTTGGTCAAATCTTCGGCGGCCCATATCTCGACAACCACTAAACCAAATCGCAAGATTTATATACCGTTAGAATCGCCTCGTCAAGTACTACAGCCCCCCATAACTCTTGTGTCCCAGTTCCTCACGCGTAGAATCTGTTCTCGAGGCACCGTAAAAGTAGGTGGGACACCTCTAACTCAAGAACCACTCCATGTATAGCTACCAAAATTTTATATGTTATTCTCTTACATGTCCGTGAGGGTGCCCCACATTGAAGATCTTGGAATTGGACTTGCACCGTCCGAACAGGTGATCGCGTTACATCCGGCTAACAAACACATCTTTCTTCCTTTCCACCTCTGTTCCAGCATGACCCGCGGCAAAGCAATGTCAGACGACCTTCGTGGGGTACTCCTCAACATGGCCCGCACCATGGACATAGATGAAATCTGTCACAAGACCGGATGCAAGAAGCGCACCGTCGAAAGGGTCATGGAGGATTATCGCAAGAAAGGGACGGTCATGCGAGAGCATCTGCGTCTGGAGATGCGTGGGGCAAAGCGTAGCATGACTGCTAGAGACTTGAACGTGTGTCTCACGCGTCATACCTCTCACCGTGCTACAGAATTCTGCAGTTTCTCACCGGCGTCATTCGACACAGCCCTGATGTATATCTGGACGAGCTGCGGGAACTCCTCGAGGACAAGCACGGGTGTGAAGTCAGTGAGGCGACGATCTGGAGGAGCTTGAAGCGTTGCGGTTTCACTATGAAAAAGGTTGGCCAATTCCGTAGTGTCTTTGAAGTAACTGAAAAACACTGTATCAGCTTACCCGGGATGCTCTCGAACGAAGTGCAATCAAACGGGCAGACTTCAGATACACCTGCGGTCACCGGTATACTGCAGAGCAGATGGTTTTCGTCGACGAGAGCTCGTTCGACCGGCGTACTTCCATTCGGAATCGCGCATGGGCATTATCTGGTCAGCGTGCTATTCGCAAGGCATTTTTTGTACGCGGTCGCCGGTACGTTTTCATTACGACATGTACAATGTATTGCTCATGGACACTTAGGTACTCCCTCCTTCCCGCGATCTCCCTCGACGGTATGATTCATGTCAAAATTGTGGAGGGCTCGTTTACCTCCGCCCGCTTCTACGAATTCATCGACGGCCTTCTCGACCACATGCAGCCCTTTCCGCGCAATAAAGAAGATCAACTCCCAGTGGCTTAAGCTAAATACGTTGGCATCGAGGATCCAGCTTAAGGCGACTTAAGGCATTAAGCCATTTAAGTCCCACTCAAGAAAGCGCAAATAGTACATTTTGTACACTAATAAGGGTACAAGAGAGTTTTAAGCCGATTAAGTCGGTTAAGTCGACAAGCCAATAAAGTCATTTCAAGCCAATTAAGCCGGGGCTGCTAGTAGACTACCAAGTCCATCCAAGCCGGTTAAGCCGGTTAAGCCAATTGAGCCGGTTAAGCGTTCAAGGCAACTAAGCCGAGATAAGGCAATTAAGCCGGAATAAGTGATGAGGTCCCTTTGAGCCAAATAAGCAAAGAGTGCTAAGGAAGACATTCAGTCCGTTCAAATGAAGCAGTTCAAGCCAATCCATTGAGGTCGATGGGCTCACCAACTCGGCGACTCAACGCCACTATCCCGATTAGGGAATTTAGCGGACAACCGATTGAGGCCGATTAAAGCCGATTAGCCGAAAGCGGGTCCAGATCCACCAGAATTACAAGGAAAATTCTCATTTAAAACGTGATAGGTAGATAGGTAGGATGTGTATCCTATGAGCATCGTTAGTTGACTATTATCCACCATAGCGAAATACATACTAGTTTGTGGCCTCCTCGTTTGTGGCGATGATGTTGTTGTCAGCATCCACAAGAACGTACGCATAGCCAGGCTTCGCCTTCGGTCCCGAGGGTCCCGAGGTCGCCACCACCGTTGGCCCTTTCGCGGGCTGCCGCCTGGGTCGCGTTGATCGACGCTCCACGTCCTCTGCCTCCTCCGCGACACGGCGTTTCTTGGCTAGTGGTTCCTCGTCCTGCTCACGGATTAGTTGCTCTCACGCACCTCTCGTTATTCGCTCACATACCTTCTCAGTGTCCTTGTTCGCCGGTGGCCGACCCCGTTTCTGGGGCCTATTGGCGACTGCGGTCCTCTTTGTGACTGCGGCCTTCTTTGCCTTGACGCTGCTCTTCTAAGTAAAGGTGAGCGCGCAGTGGATCGACAGGTGCGTTACACGTACCTTGCGACCCTTAGCGCCCCTAGCCTTGCCTTTTTTGACATCGTCCCCGTCATTACCCTCACCACCGTCTCCGCCGCCCTCGTCCTTCTCTTCCGTGCCCTCGCCCTCGTCCCCGCCCTTCTCTTCCTCACCTCCGACTTCACCGCCGCCCTTGCCGTCCTCCTTGCCGTTGCGGCTCTTCTCGTTCTCTTCCCCATCGCTGCCGCCGCCACCGCCCTTGCCACCGTCCGTGTTCTCATCCTCTTTGTTCCCGACCCCTGGAGGTAAAAAGACGAAGCGCGCCTCGTCCCGGAGCGACATGAAGAATTTGGCGAGCACAATAGCGTCGACTCCTTCAACACACTCGATGAACTCCATATCAACGGGTAGCTTGAAGCGTTCGCTATCGTAACAAGTAGCAGCGGTGGACCAGGAGAAAGGCTCTAAAGGCCGGCAGTGCTCTACCAAAAAATCTCAGTCGATTTGATTTCTTTCCACGCCGAATTAAGTCACGTACTGTGGAGCCGAAGAATAAACTCTTTCACGATGGACGCCATACTCGCGGGAGCGATCTTGTTCACGTCGAGCTGGGGGAACACCGGGGTGCTGTCTTCGTCCGCGGGAATATCGTGCTCTAGATTATACACAGGACGCCGGGCTAGATGACAGTGAGCGAGGGAGCTTCTGGCGAGACAAAACTTACGAGGCAGGGCTTTCTCAGCGTACGCGTCCCACCGATCCCATGCAGTGCTCCAGTCGGATCCCGAGTCCTCGAAATAGCTTCCGTTCCCCGAACTATGCGCAGATGCACTTTAGAGAGTTAGCACAGAAAGCCAGTCCAATCGCGGGGTCGCTCACTATCCGCGTAGTAGACTGTTCTCGGGTGTTCTGAACGCGTAGAGGATCGTGACCGCCATGTCCCCGTAGAGGCCACTCGAGACACAAGCGTCCAAATCCTCGGAAATCCCGTCCGAGAAGCTCTTTTGATTCACCCCGACGTCGCTCTTCATCTTGGCCGCACGGGTCTCGAACTCCTGCTGAGCTTTCGTGAGAAGGCCATCCCACAACGCCTTTTTACTGGGTTGGTAGTGGTGGAACCGACCCTTGGGGTCGGCTGGATCTGCCGTCGCCTCCGCGAGGGCCAAGATGTCCCCCTTGTTCTCCACCTCGAACAACCGCCGCCCATCCAGCGCTGGGCGCACAAAAAAACTCTTGCCGCTCGCCAAACCGTCGTCGCCGGTGGCATTCTTCGCGCCCGCCGTGGTGGCCTTCTTCGAGGAGCCACCGTGCTGTGTGAGGTGGTTCTCGAATTTCTTTGTGATGCGCTGCAAGATCGCGAAATCAAGGTCTGAACTCCGTGCACAAACATCGGACATACTTTACGCCATTCAGCAGGAGTGGCGCCCCTCACTGCATTCCGGGGCCGAATCGACCGACCCTGCCGAGCTTTGCCGATGTCTGTCGAGCTCTGCCTAGCCGCCTCGGTAAGGTCTGCCGAGCCTTGCTCGACCGAGCTATGCCGACCTCTGCCGACCGCACCTCAGTAGACCCAGCCGCGGTCTACCTACCTCGTCAATGCTAGTTTTTCCACCCATTCCCCTCGATTATGGCGGCTCCAAGACTCGGAGTCGCTTAAATTAAGCTTGGCACTTGATATAGTGATCAACTTTAACCGACCCTGCTGTTTCCACCACAGTGAGCAGCGGCAACGAGGCAGATCTTTTTTCTTTGTTCTCCTACCACCACCACCACAACGGGCTCGTAAGCAGTGAACAACCTATGGACTTGCAAAGCTCTCGAACGGCAAGTGGCTCACATGGGAGGCCGGCGTGCTACCTCCTTACGTGGCAATTATGTGTAGAAAATGCCGTGACAATTGGATAACCGACTGATCTTCGGCCGAAAACATCACAGTCGCATCAAATGTAACACTGTCATCAGCCTTCATGTAATAGAAGGCACCCCAGGAAAGCACGGAGAGCCAGGATAGGTGGTTCTGAGCAAACTAATGGGCCGACCGAGGTAGCCACAGCTCGGTAGACTCTGCCGAGGCGCGGGTCTGTTGACCTCTGCCGAGGCGGCTCGGTCGAGGGTCTGCCGATTTGGCCCCGGAATGCAGTGCCTCAGGGGATCCTGCTCCTTGCTGGGCAGCTGGTTGAAGAACAGCGGCGATGCGATGATGTCGTCCCCTTTCTTTTTCTTCCAGTTGCCCACTGCAGAAGAATTCGCCTTCTGGAGTTCTTCTAGTTCAGGCAAGAATGTAGCGATGTAGGCGTCCTGCTCGCTCGTAAACTTGGAGGCAAGACCCATGGTTTGTGAAGAGAAGAGAGAACAAAGATAAATGTCACACACACAAACTTGTAATAATGCGACCTCGCTTTGACCTTGGTGGCATACGCTTTGATCACGGTGGCATAAGCTCAATGCGAATAAAGATAAATCCCACAAACACAAACTTGTAATAATGCGGCCTCGCTTTGACCTTGGTGGCATACACTTTGTTCCAAGGCCACGGTGGCATAAGCTTAGTGCACCGGATTCCCCTTGCGTGGGGGGGATGGCGTCGTAGCTCTGCTTATTCGAGAGTGGTCAGCGAAAGCTTGCATAAACTCATTATTGTAGGAATTTACCACAGAAAACAAGACATCGTGCCACTGATCCAGAGGAAGAGCGCGGAGCAGGCTGAAATAGAAGCAGGCCTGCTTTGCGCGACACCGAGTCGGCACGGTCGGAGAGACAGTATAGGTGTCGACAACAAGGGAGTGCAGTTCCCCCAGTCGTAAATCCGCGTCGTAGCTCGTCGCGCCGATATGAAGTCAGACAAAAAGAAACAGACCGACATAAATTCAGGCCTACTCGGCGCGACACAAAGTCAGCGCATTAGCGGTGTCATTGTTGGGGCCTGCGGATGCGTGGATCAGTCCTGTCTTCGAGTAGTAACTAATGAGAAGACCACCGAAAAAAACTCTAAAGCAAACCCCAGTCGCACCGTTCATAGCCCGGCCGTCGTTAGTCATGGCGCCGACATAAAGTCAGGCGAGAAAAGAGACAGGCCGACATACAGTCAGGTCTGCTTTGCGCAACATAAAGTCAGCGCAGCCGAGGGTGAGTGTTTGGACGGCGCGCAAGAGGCTGGGAGCAACAAGTTACGGATCTGTTACTGTGACGATCCATCACGTGCAAACGCGACGCGCTAATTAGGACAAGCTCAGCCACATAACACACCGATCTCACTTTCCGCTCACTCTCTTTCAGCACATCTCTTTGCTCCAACACACCATGTAAGTACGCGAGTTAATCCTTTTATTCCTGCCCAATTTCCGCTTTGCAGGCCTCCTATGTGTACTCAAAGTCTCAGCGCGCACGAATTGCGACGAAGGAAACAATTGGCGGCCGTGTATGTTATGTTCTATTCTTCTATTCTTCGCTTAAATCTTCAGAACTCGCATTCGCAACCCCATCGACCAAGCCCTTGCCCACATCGCTCACCCCCGGTACAAGGATTTCCCGGGCGACTTGTACATTGTCTGCCGAATCATCCGCGTTCTCGATCCCAGTCTCCAAATCTACGTCGACGCCCTCGAAATCAAGTCGGGATTCTCCATTGACACTCTCCGGCGCCAATTCGAGTACCACCACAGTTGTCGCAATGTCGAATTCCTCTGGTTTTATCGCTACAAATCCGACAGCGTCAAATTACTCGGTAAGTCTTCTTTTATTCGTCATCTGTCAAGACCGACGCACCTTCGAGAGCGTCTGGTTCACCTCACTCTTCGCGCACTCGGCGCCACCATCGACCGCTATTCCTGCCCCGGCTGCGGGATCAAGCACCGGGAATTCTATTCATACTTGGCCGCGGGAGGAATCGAGGGGTTGTGTGCTATCATAGAGTTTTGGTTGGGCGTGTTGGGGCAAACGATTGAGCGGTAAGTTCCTTCCAACTCGGCTTGGATTTGTCGCTGATATACTCGCAGAGTTGTAATAGATCCGATTACATAGATGTGAGCGCCCGAAAAAATCCCACACCAACTATATGAAAAAAAGTCAGCGCCGCGTGTATGTCATAAAATAAATGGTCGAACCGCAAGCTAACGGTTGCATGTAGCTCGGAAACCCTCCTCGACGCGCACGCCGTCGCGCCGACACGTTTGCCTTCTCGGTGCGTCGTCATACAATCTTCACGCATCTAATGAATACTGCAGAACTGTCAGCCTGACGAAGAACGAGAATGACAGCTGGTAAAGTAAGTCCTAGGTGCGGTTCAAAAGATCATGTTTATTCATAACAATCTGTATTTGAATTCATTTAAAGTGCAGGCCAATACATCAAATCACTTGAAAATTTATTGCTCCTCCTCGACAGCTTCATTCGTCAGGTACGGGTACATAGAAAAATGTACCATTGAACGTTAGTTCCGTTCTGCCGGTATTTGGAAGACCTTTGCGTGCGTATTTGGCGTCTGACCACAATGGAGGACGTCGAATGAATGGAGCGGAATGGTCGTCGTCGTCGAAGTCGTCCACAATCCGCGTCCCGCCTATCGCGTTCGTTTTCAATAGACCTGTTCGCCGCCTTCGCATTCACTGGAAAAAGGTTACAGGCAAGAATATGTGACAGAAAATGAAGCACAATATTCCGTCTGCAATTGACACAATTCCTCGTTGGCCGCGGCTCTGGAGCGTTCTATTATCCGCATCCGTGCGGTAGTTTCGGCCCAAGGATCCACGCCGCAAACACCACTATATGGTTCAGTGATTCTGCGAAGGATATGGGGCCCGGAGGGCGTGGTAAGAGAGCGAGTCGCAGCCATGATGAGCCAGTCAGTTAATCGACTCACTTTTAAAGTACTCGGGAAGCCAAAGCATGCCTCGGCTTTGAAACCTCTGCATTACCGAAAATACAAAGCGACCTGAATTTGGAGTCTACATGACTTTCATACAGAGCAAGAATTAACTACATGCGGTTCAAAAAGATCAAAATCCTTCAAATTCGTGACGTTCGAATATTTCAGCATAATCGCGTCCCCCGCTTCACGCACCCGGAGGGGTGTGTCCCAACCGCACTGTACCCATGCCCATCCCCCACCGCAACTTTGGCATCCACGGTCGCTGACATACACCATAATTCGTTGGTCGTCCATGTCGAAGCCAATGTCGCCGAACGCGATGTCGTGATCACCAAGCCGAACGCGAAGATCATCGCGCGGGTAAATTGTGACCTGCCCAGGTGCTGTATTGTTCTGGAATATGTTGAGGAACCGCGGTACCACATTGAGTTGTAGACACGAACCTCGTACCAGACCACCGCCGAAATTGGAGTATCGAAATCCAGTAGGGAATCATTGGGATAGTTGCGGAGTCGCCTGGTGCGTGATTCCTGGGTTTCGCGGTATGGAGGAAAAATTCGCATGACCATTCCACGCTGCAGAGGAAGTAAAGGAGTTTGTAAGGGAGCCAGTTGGTGCGTGCGAAGTACTTTCGGCATAGTTATTCGAGACCTTGTGCATCGGTTTTTTAGTTAACACACATATTGTATTCGCTTGGACCCTATCGCTTGGACATAGTATTGTTTTTGCTTGGACCACGATGTAACGGTGCGCTCCCGCGCCTTTCTTCTCTTATCTTATCACGCACCCAACACCCCATCCTTTTCTTTCACTCTCTTGTTTCATTAATTCGCGCTCGCCGCTACGCGCCTCGCACTCTCATTAACCCTACCATCATCCCTATCTGTTTCACTTTGACCCCTAAATATCACGTATATAAACCGATTGTGTCCGTAGTTGTTCCTTGGTCAATACCATAACCTACGCCACTTACCTGCTGTTCGACCAACAGCTTTCTTTGAGAATCTTCGTGTGCCGGAACCTCTAGCCGACTACCTAGCCGACGCCTCGACTATCTAGCCGACTCTCTCCGTCACATCTTTTTAAGTGCTCGCCCCTGTCTCTGCTTTTCTGGTTACCCTCTGGTCTGATCAACTGAAGAATACCGCGGCGGAAGACAACAACAGCACCAAGATATTAGCTATGGACAACAACAACAACAACAACGATATACCCCGAACCCGCGCCGCCACTCGTGCGGGCATTCACCCTGCTCCCCCTCCCATCTACAGTCCTGCCCGCGCCATCGAACCTCTTGGACCTTGGATCACCGCAGCCCCGTCTGCTGTGATGGCGAGTCCTGTAGCCGCTTCGGCGGACTCCTCCGCTGCCGCTCGCGCGGCGGCGAGAAATGTCCCTGCCTCGGCAGGTGACGACTCTTCGGAGTTGCCTTTGCTCACGATGAGTGAAGAGAATGACGGCGCCATTACGGCGCCGTTGATGGACTTGGACAGGGACTGGACCCCTGTTTCTCGTAAAACCTCACGTACTCATCGTGAGCGTCGTACTAGTCCGAATAGAAGCCAAAATACCCATAGTAGTGCTTCCAATTCGAGCTCGTCTGATAACGAGTCCGAGTCCACTGTCGCCCGTGCAATGACCGAGATGAGCAGCGAGCAGCTTGATGCTCTCGTCCGCCGTCATGAGGCGATGACCGCGCAGTACCGCGCTGCCTTGCAAGCGCATACGCCGGTTTCTAAAGCAACCAGTAAGGGTCAGTTTACCAAGGGAGAAGGGAACGCACCGAACTTCGGGAGTCTGACTCCTGAGATTGTTAGCTCGGTGTTTGAGAGCATGAACATCCCCGCCACGAAGCGCGGGACCCGTCGCGCGGTGGTGGAAGAGGTGGAGGATGAGGACGACTTCCCCTACCTCAACCAAGTGCCCAAGTCGACGCGCGCGATCCTCGAAGACGCAACTGATGATCTAATTGACTTGGGCTCTCAGGCCTCGGTTGATTCGCCGGTTGCCTTCCCTAGTTCTGAGGCCGGACCTTCCCGTAAGGATAAAGGCGTGGACCCAAGGAACTGGGGGGACTTGTCGGGGTTGGAAAATTTCTCCAACGCTGATCTTCGCGCTCAGCGTGAGGCGTTCGCTAACTATGAGGAAATTAATTGAGTTCATCGTGAAGAAGGCTCGAGGCCGGTAGAAGTCCTCGAGCAGTTCGTTCCACCTCGCGTATCTTCACCGAAGGTGCGCTTCCGCGAGCGTTCCAAGAGCCCTAAACCAAAGAAGGGTAAAGCTCTTGAAGAGGCGTCGAAGCATGCCATAAGGGTTGACGAACCTGTTATAGCACCGACGCCAGCGAAACCCACTGCTAAAGTGGAGTTTCAGAGCCCGGAGTTTCGGAAAACCGGAGCTCCTGCACCTGCACCTGCGCGGTACGAAGAGCCCGTGCTGGCACCTCCGCCTAGCTTGACGGCTGAGGAAATTGTCGCATTAATCACTAGTAAGATGATTGAGCTTCAAGGGCAGCAGAAGAAGGAGGAGGTCCCATATAAACATAGTGACGACTTACCTCCTCGTAGAGAGTCTCCCATAACGGAAGTTCGTGAACCATCAGTACCGCGGGGCGCTACCCCGGGAAGGTTGGCAGCGATCAATTTCTTTGAAAAGGCTCTTCACGGTGCCTCCTCCTCGCCTGACGATCCATCAGACGATTCGAGTTCGGAATCGGACGATAGTTCGTACCACTCGGATCGTCCTGGCCAAGGATCCACGCGACGAGGTGCCTCGAGCCCTCGTTTATCTTCCAAGCGAAAGCGCGGTCATGAACGCCGTAAGAGAATGACCTTGAAGCCGATTCCACCAACGCGGTACGATGGTGAACCTGACGCGAACGCGATTCAGCGGTTTGCTCGGGAAGCGACGACTTACGTCAAGATGGGACACGTACCTAAGGACCAGCAGGTCTACTACGTGTCCTATTACCTTGACGGGAAAGCCTTGAATTTCTACAATCAAGTCGTTAGCAAGGATGAGGAGAACTGGGATTTGAAACGGTTCTTCATCGAACTTTTTGAGTTTTGTTTTCCCGTCGACTTCCGAAACGCGCAGCGAAAGCAGCTGAATCGATGCTTCCAGGGAGCGAAGACCGTTGCCGCGCATGTCGCGGAATAGCAACATATCTGGAACACCATTGGGTTAGAAGACACCCAGGAGAAGATTGTAAAGTTATTTAATAGCTTCACTTACCCCGTTCAGACGGAAATCTACCGTAAAAATATTGACCCTGAGGTAAACACCTGGGATGAAGTCGTTAAGGCCGCGGAACAGGCGGAAGTTTTATTAAAACTTGCCAACAGAAACCAAGATTCCAATGGGGGAGCTTTGAAGCGGTCCGCGCAGGCACAGAAGCAGAACGGGTCTTCGAGGGATTCGAATTCCCAGGGTGGTAACCGCCCGGCGCGTGGAGGATTCCGGGGCCGTGGTCGCGGTCGCGGAGGACAGGTACGATTCTCTTTGCCTCGAGAAGAGGTGATGCGAGCATCTTCAGCTGGGATGAATGAGAAACCTAGTGGGATGTCCGATCAGAAGAGGAACGAGATGTTAGCAAAGGGACTCTGCTTTACCTGCGGAGAGCCCGGACATCTGGCGCGGAATTGCTCGAAGACGCGTGCCACGCCTTCCAAGAAGAAGAACAGGCCCCCGGGCCTGCATGTTCACTTCGCGGAAATGGGTGCACAGGGCACTAGCTCCCGAGACGCACTGTACGAGAGCACGGAGGTGCTCGAGACTTTGCAGGTCGGAGCAGTGCGTTTCGGGAACCTATGCGGAGTCGAGGAGGGCGGGGAACCCCTGCAAACTTTTACGGATTCTTCTGTCAATTCTGAAAATGAATTCGAATTAGTTTCCGACATCTCCTCTATAAACGAGACCGACTCCGTGGAAAACGTGCCGGAAAGGCCAATAGGCGACATTTACGCGATGTACACCGAGTTGATGCTGCAAAGCGCGCAGCCTTACCCTGGCGACGAGAAGTTTGTCGGCCCAGGAGGATGCTGGGCTGAGAGGCGCTTCTGGATGTACTGCATTTCAGACACAGAATATATTATCGAGGACCACTCGTATGACGAGGGTCTGGTTTTGAAGGCGGAATCACTGCACAACCTGGATTTTATGCCGGCTCTCTGGTACGCCCAGACACGAGCGGCGTATCTGGGCCTCGACTCAGAGAGGGCCTTGACCGAGCAGCGGTACCTTGAAGAAATCGGGGATGTGCCGGCGGGAGCCGTTCAAATCCTGCTCGAGAAGTACCACATCTCTGAGGGAGTGCCTTTGGAAGACAAGTTTGAGGTACAGCCGCAAGGGGAGACCCTAGTAATTTCTGATAGGCAGAACGCGACTTGCGTGTTTCTGTCTAGGAAGTTACTGGAAGATCACCAGTTTGACCTAGTTAAATGGTACAACCGGGCTGTTAGCGAATCTTATTCGACTGACTCCAGCGAGTACGACTTACTTGACGTAACTGATTCGGAGTCGGAGCTCTGGCAAAAGAGCTCCGAGATTAGCGAGTTACCCTCTTTGTTAACAGTTAGTGAGTCCGAAAACGAGGGATCCGATTCGGACCTTCCAAGCCTAATGACAGTCAGTGACTCGTCAGACGCTGGTTCGGATTGCACTGACCTCACTAGACTGGTGATGCCTGGAGAGGAGGGCGAGTCGTTTGAAGACCGACTGAATCTCTGGGCTCGTGTTTCTGAGGAGTGCCGTGGCACAGATGAGGATACCGAGCAGCCAGCTAGGGCGCGTCAGTTGGGCGACGTGTTGGGAAACACGCTAGCCGCGTTGCTGGAGTTTTTCCAGCCGTACCCCGGAGACGAATCGGTTCCGTGGTCGGATGACCGACGCGAGGAGAAGCGTTTCCGTGTCTCGCACGCGAGCGCGGAGCACTTCGCGATCAAAGACACATTCTCCGACAAGGTGGTAACCCTGCCGTTGGAGTATGTGCGGGAACCGAAGTTCCATATGTTAGACTGGTACGCGCGTCGAAAATCTATCGCGCTGAACATGAAATATAAGTGCTCACTTATTCACCAATTCCCCATTGAGGAGATACTTGCGGACGCCGTTCGGCAATACTTCGTGGATATAGCAGCTCGAGTTCCTATGTTTCATGGAGTGGGAATCGAAAGGATACTACGGGAACCAGACTGCCTGGAAGGGCCTGATGAGTACCTTATCAGCATACCCGTGGGTGAACTCGACTTACACGAGCTAATCGCGGAAGAGACGCTTCTTAATCCTCGGCTGGATTTGGTCGGGTGGGTGCTGAAGAAGCAGCTTAAGAGCGTGCTCCGTGAGAATGACGTCTGCAATGGATGGGAAACTACTCACCGCGATGGGTATTTCAGCGAGCTGTTTACCGTGACAGAACCTGAGGTGGAGGGCGAGTTTCTTCTGCACTGTGGAGGAGTTCAGATCCCCGCCGACAGCGTTAAGGGGATCGCTCGTACGGCGTCCACACCGCGACTATCTGACCGGGTGGTCGCTCGGCCGCTAGTCATTGTCGTGCGCGTAAATGGCGAGCCCGTTCGGGCGCTGGTAGATTCCGGGTCTCTTGGGGACTTAATGTCTACTTCTCTCGCTGATCAGCTCCGGCTCAAGCGCAAGGAACTGAAGGACCCGATTACCTTGCAATTGGCGGTCCAAGGCTCCCGATCCAAGATAAATCACTCTGTGAATGTTAAGATGAGCTATCAAGACATTGCAGAGGAGCGGAGTTTCCTGGTTGCTAACCTGAGTGGGTACGACATGATTCTCGGGACCGCGTGGCTATTCCAGCATAAGGTGAGCATAGGACTTAATCCTGCCCGTGTATGCGTCGGAAGCGCTGACGCCGTCCCTTTAGAAGGAGTCGCGACCGCTCGGGTATTCACCGGAGCAGTCGGATTAGGAGAACAGGACGCGCTCCAGGCCGCGCGAGATGAGCTGCTGGAGTACGCTAAGCCCATCTGCAAGACAGCGGATGAGACGGGCTTACCTCCTTTGCGCGCAATTAATCATACTATCCCTTTAATTGATGAGAATAAAATTCTACCATGGAGACCATCGCGCTGCCCAGAAGCGTTAAGACCGCAGTGGGATAAAAAGAGAAGCACTTACTTGAAGGCCGGTCGTTGGCAAGTAACCAACGCAGGCAACACAGCGCCGATGCTTCTCATCCCGAAGGTAAAGATGACCCCTCCTGGCTTGCGGGTGGTGGTAGACTTGCGTGCGCGGAACGCGAACACGGTGAAGATGACTTCACCCCTGCCGGACATGGACGGGATCCTGCGCCGTGTCGCGCGATGCAAATTCCGGTCCCTGATTGACGGACAGGACGCGTACGAGCAGATACGCGTTATTCCCGAGCATGTGCCTCGAACGGCTGTGAGCACGCCTGATGGGAACATGATTAGTCTGGTGTTACAGCAGGGAGACTGTAATGCGCCGGCGACTTACCAGTCGTTGATGAATCATCTTTTTGGCCAGTACATCGGCGTCTTCATGGATGTGTACTTGGACGATATTATTGTCTATTCAAACACCCTTGAGGATCACGTCAAACATATCAAGATAATAATTGACATACTTGAGAGGGAAAAGCTCTATTTGAGCGCCGGCAAGATGCAGCTCCTCAAGGAAGAGCTTAACGTCCTTGGAAGGGTAGTCGGGGACGAGGGGATCCGGATGGACCCTCACAAGGTGGACGCCGTCGTCAATTGGAAGGTACCTACAAACCGTGGGTTATTACGGGGATTTCTCGGGTCCGTGACTTACCTGGGCGGAGACGTGCCGGACATCGCGAAGCCTATGGGAATTCTACACGAGTTAACTAGTGACTCGGTGCCTTTTAGGTGGGGTTATACTCACCAACGTGCCTTCGAGGACGTGAAATATCTTGTAGAAAAGAGCCGAAACCATCACCGTGTGCCGTTAGACTACACGCCTGGTGCACCGCCTATCTGGTTGGTGACAGACGGTTGTAGTTCCGCCGTGGCCGGAGTCGTGTGTCAAGGCGAGGATTGGAAAACGGCAAAGATCGCCGCGTTCTTTTCAGCGAAACTGAACTCTGCGCAGCAGAATTACGCTGTCCACGAGATTGAGATGTTGGCCGGCGTCGAGGCGATGCTGAGGCATCGCGACATCCTGCAAGGGTGTCGGTTCACATGGGTAACGGACCATAAGGGCCTAATTCACCTTGTGAACCAGAAGAACCTGTCAGGAAGGCAGGCCCGTTGGCTTGAGAAAACGTCCAGTTTCGACTACGAAATCAAGTACGTACCGGGAGCGGAGAATGTTCTCGCGGATGCTCTGTCTCGCATCTACTCCAACGACGCGCCCGGAACCGTTCGTGCGAGGTCGGAGTACACCTATCATGATGTTATTGACAATAACGATCTTGACATTGATTCTATTACCATGCCGGTTTTTGCTGGCCTTGAAGCAATGGCCCTGTCTAGAGACCGGGTGACACGCTCTGGAACGCGAAGAGCGGGAACCGCTGACGCGAAGTCAAGCGAGGAGGACGCCGCCGACCCAAAGTCAAGCGGGATTAATGCGGCTGACGCAAAGTCAAGATCGGTACTGAGCTCGTTTGGCTCCACCCGTACGGAACCAAAGGAGGGCGAGGGTACCCGAAAATCTACACGCGTTAAGAAATTAAAAACCAGGGACGATACCCCTGTAATTCTTACCAAAAACACCAGTCCAAAGAAACCCGCGCAGAATAAAATTCCCGCGTCATCTAAGTCCAATAAAGGCTCCCCGGTGGTCAACACCGAAGAGTCCGCAGTTCCAGCACCGACCGCTTCACCAGCGATTAACACCAGGCGACGTGGTGGTGGTAAACAAGAAGGGATGTCTGGTGACACTGCAGATCACGCGGATCCGTCATCACGAGATCATTCCGCGGAAGCAAATCTTGCAACCGACGCGTACGAACAACGCGAAGATCCACAACCTACTGGACCCACAACCGCATTCGGCGACGACTTCGGATTCCTCGACGACTCCCTCTTAAACGTTGTGAATTCCGGATGGCAAGGACTTGACCTGAAGAAACTTATCTCTGGGAGATACGCTGAAGACCCGTTCTTCGAGAAGATCTTGGCGACGCCGAAAGCTTTTCGGAACTTCGAGGTTGAAGAAGGACTTATCTATTTGAAGGAAACCGACAACCGGGTGCTGTGCGTTCCAAAACTGGAGTACGAAGGACGAAATCTCCGCGAGATAATCATCGCGGAAGCACATTCGCTCTTGGCGCACCTGGGATTGAAGAAGACTCTTGATTACTTGCGGGACCACTTTTGGTGGAAAGAGATGGTGGATGACACGCGCAGCTACTGTGAGTCTTGTTCGACATGCAAACGGAGCAAGCCGAGTAACCAGAAGCCGTATGGCTTTCTGCACTCTTTGAATCCTCCCTCGGAACCTTGGGATTCCGTGGGAGTAGACTTCGTTGGACCCTTGCCAGAGTCCAAGAACCGCGACGGCGTCTTTAATTCTCTCGCCGTCGTGATTGACCTTCTAACCGGAATGGTACACCTCGTGCCCACGCGTATTAACTATACTGCACGACAGATGGCCGAATTAATGTTCGAGCACGTCTACAAGTTACATGGACTTCCTAAGTCTATTGTAAGCGACCGGGATTCGTTATTCACCAGCATTTTCTGGAAGCGACTCCACGAGCTGATTGGAGTCAAGCTGAAAATGTCCAGCGCGTATCATCCCGAAACTGACGGCAGCACTGAACGTGCCAACCGAACGGTCACACAGATGCTGCGGCAGTGCATCGGCCCTGGGCAGAAGGACTGGGTGAGCAAGCTCCCCGCCATTGAGTTCGCTATGAACTCCGCTCGTTCGGAGACGACGGGGTATTCACCCTTCTTCCTGAACACAGGACGGATGCCCCGCTCCCTTTTATGGGACTCGGACCGCACTCGTGAGTATGCGGGCGTTGCCAACTTCGCGTTGCAACGTCGGTTAGCTATTATGAGTGCTCACGACTCCATGATAGCCGCTCGCGTCAAGCAGACGCGAAACGCCAACCGAAAACGCCAGGCCGCGCCTTTCGAAAACGGGGATCTCGTTTACCTTTCCTCGAAAAACGTCACATTCGAGAAAGGGCTCGCGCGGAAACTCATCCCAAAGTACATCGGTCCGTACTCCATTATTCGGGACTTCGGGAATAATTCGTTCCAGCTGGATCTACCTGCTAACATGAAGCAGAGGGGAGTACACGACGTCTTCCATTCGTCTTTATTGAGGATACATGTTCCTAATGACGACCGTAGGTTCCCTGGACGATTGGAATGCCAGCTCGGTATTTCTATCAACGACGAGACTAACGAATGGGCCGTGGATCGTGTTGTTTCACACCACGGTCGCCGATCGAAGGCTCTATTCGAGATCCTATGGAAATCCGGGGACAAAAGCTGGATGCCTTATCCGCAGGCGAAGCGTTTGGAGGCCTTGAACGAGTACTTCGAAGCCATCGGGATTTCCGATATAAAGGAGCTATCTTATGGACAGGGGAGACCTCCTGTAGACAACGAAGACTTATTGGTAAGTTCCGCAATGTCTTACTTTTGGGCTTATAAGGCTGGCGAGAACTTAGGAGAGTTTCTCACCTACCTTCCCACTTCCACTATGACGAAGAAGAATACTCCTCGCCACCCTTTCCATCTTGGAGCACTCACCGAGGATCTCGACAAACTTCCCGAGCGCATGCGGGAGTATAACGTTGAGCACCATGCTCTCCGCCGCATCAACCGCGAGACGTTCCGCTTTGACGCGGGAGATGGCGCCGTCGAACTCATGTCCGCCATCACTGTCCGCCAGTACATGGACTACCACCTCGCGCTTTGTACCGAGGAGGACAACCCGGGCCTCGCCCCTGCTTACTACGATTATTTCGCCGCTACCATGAACGAGCATGACAGCTCGGGGTTCGGCTGGGCGCGTATTGGCGAGGACGGGACGATTCTTTGGGACGACACCCTCGAACCCGCAGACACAAAGACGTTTTGCGTCCTCGACAGCGACATCGACACGCGCGTCTACTTGCGTGCCGGGGAGGTCGCTACCTCCGAGGTCGAGTTACTCGACTACCGCCGTCTCAAGGATGCCGAGACGAAGAACAATATTAAATGGCGGAAGCGCCGCGGCGACGAGAAGGCCCAGAAGGAGCTAGAAGCCGGGGGCCTCGTCACCGTCTCGCTAGATGGATTCGCGAAGAAGCGCAAGCGCTTGCAGCGCTTGGTCGATGACGAGGGCAAGAAGAAGGCCCGCGTGGACGACACGCCGGGCCCGGAGGATGGAGAAGTCGACAGGATGACCATCGACGACATACCTACCGAGACCACGGGACCCAGCAACATCGCGAATGGGGTCGCCGCCGTCTAAACTGGAGACCGCAGTGTTACATCGGTCTGGAGGGCGGGTGTAACGGTGCGCTCCCGCGCCTTTCTTCTCTTATCTTATCACGCACCCAACACCCCATCCTTTTCTTTCACTCTCTTGTTTCATTAATTCGCGCTCGCCGCTACGCGCCTCGCACTCTCATTAACCCTACCATCATTCCTATCTGTTTCACTTTGACCCCTAAATATCACGTATATAAACCGATTGTGTCCGTAGTTGTTCCTTGGTCAATACCATAACCTACGCCACTTACCTGCTGTTCGACCAACAGCTTTCTTTGAGAATCTTCGTGTGCCGGAACCTCTAGCCGACTACCTAGCCGACGCCTCGACTATCTAGCCGACTCTCTCCGTCACACACGACCGAGAGCCGCCGAGTGCTTTGACCTTAAGGGACCAGCCAGGAAGCCGTGAAACTGGGCGACATGGAGTCAGCCACAAACGGGGAGCGACGTAAAGTCAGCCAATTGGGTGACATAGAGTCAGCCCAGCGCAACTGGACGGAGAGGCTTATTGGAAGAAGAGGCGACGAGATCATGTGGCAGTACAGACTTGATCTCATCACGTCCGATCGTGTCGTCAACCTTCAATGTTGCTCTGCCTGACTCTGGGTCGGCAGCCTGGCTGACTTCAAGTCGCCATACATATTGCCTGACTATACGTTGGCAGTATTCACCCCGCCCGCGCAAGCAGACCAGAAGTTCAATGCCCCCGCCCTCGCAAATCAAATGATCGTCTGCATGGACCCGTTCGCTCTCTAAAAGTCGCGGCTGCCTATTGTTGTGCTGAAGAGATCGGTTGTCTCTCGATTCCTTGTTCCCCTCCGTTATTGTCGAGCGCTACTTTAAAAGCCCCAGTTGCACGTCGAAACTTGTCCAACTTGACTTTGAATGGCTTACAATCCTGATGATCCCGACGCATCCTCCCCTCGGGTGCTACTTCTCGCGGAGGCGGTGCCGCCCTCTTTGAAACTGCGCGATTGCTCCGAGTTCGGCTTCCATCACGAATTAACTGTGTTTACCAACACCAGAAAGTCTGGACGGGCCCGACTGGCCCAATGGACTGCAAAAGTGAGCATTCTGGCTCAGTATCTTCCGAGGCTGATCTCACGGCTTTCGCCTTGGCAGTGTGTCGTGCCCAGATCTCAACGGAAACACACTTCGGGCTGCAAACAGGCCCACAGTCACTTGCTCAGCGACGAACATGTCGACTTCCTGTTTGAATGCATGGATGAGCTGGATAAACTTATAGAGAACGGCGTGGAAGGTACGTTAATTCCGTTGGCTCGACGTCCTCTTATGTTTTGGTAACGTGTTTATAAGATGAGAAAGCAACGGCGAGGCGGTTGGGCAGGGAGGCGAGGAAGAAATGGAACCAACTCCAGGAAGATTCGCAGGACGAGGACGTACCGCGAGCCGCGAAAGGTTCTCGTCTTCTTTCATCCTATTCCCATCACGAGTTTACTCATTCTTTGTAGGAAAAGCCAAAGCTCATCGCAGCGCTACGAGCGGCGAAGGTAAATTCTTGTCTGCGGTTTGTCGTTCGGGATCTCTTACCACCCGCTTTCGCAGCCAATCAGAGCCGCAAGACCAAATTTTCGAACGCCGCTGCTGACGTGGATCCCGACTCAGACCACGGCAAGTTCGATTTAATCATTTTCCGTTCTAGAACGCTTATTACTTGACAGGCAAAGCCAAACGCAAACGCAAGGGCAAGTCCGCCGCCGCTGCTGAAAGTTCGCAGTCCGAGAACGAAATCGAAATCGACGAATACAGCGCTCTCGTGTACGCTACAGCCCACCAGGAAGGTAAGCAACTTCTCTGTCCCGGTGAAGTAGAACTGACTTATCTTGCAGTTCGCGTTGTTCAAATCATCGTGTTCAACAAACCCAATGCGAAACCTCTCAAAGTTGATGTCAACGTCCGCTTTCCCGGTCATTTCGAGTTCAGCAAGTTGAAAATTGCCGAACTCGTGGGAGCTGTTGGGGCGGCACCGGTCCCGTTTGAGCGTTACTGTGTTTTCTCGCAGGGTTGGAAACAGGAGACGCTTGAGGCCATCAACTTGACCGAGCGTGGCAATTACATGCTTTATAGATGGGCTTTTCTGGCTGAGAACGATTGTCCTGGGATCACTCAGTGGATGGCTAAGGTTCAAGCCTCGGCCACGTGCGGTAAGTCTTTGTCTTCCACTCTTCGAAATTCACGGGTACTCATGAACCACATACGATAAAGCGAATAGCAGTGACGACGACGTTCAGATTGTATCTGAAACTCGCGCTGAGCCCTCCTCTTCTCAAACAGCATCTACGTCAAGGACCGCTTCCGCCGCTGGGCCCTCTCGCAAGCGGACTCGGCCCTCCTCTTCTCAAACAGCATCTACGTCACAGTCTGCTTCCACCGCCGGGCCCTCTCGCAAAAGGAAACGGGTCGAGTCTTCCCCGCAGCCTGGTGTGGAGCCTTGGCCAGTGACTGTAGCCAAGATTATCGGACCAACTGACATTTTTGACTCGGATTTGGATTGAGTACTACATAACTTGTATGCTATATATACCCAATATGGTAGTATGCCCATGCCTATGCCCATGATAATTGTGTTAAAATTATATATGCGTCTTCCTACTACCATGTACCAGTGAATCGTTCACTTTTTGTTAGAGTTTGGCTCTGTTGTGATCGAGCTACGCGACGGGACAGGTCACGCGCAACACAATCAAATCAATCTTCTCTCCGAGCACTCACCACCTCAACGCCTCCACCTCTTGAAGACTCCCTTGACTTTTTGTCACAGCACTTGACTTTTTGTCAGTGTCGCACTTGAATCTTTGTCAGTGCCTGTTCTGTCCACGCCACACGCAGTCTCCAAACGCGCGTATATCCATGACCACCAACTTGCTCAAAAATCGCAACCCTAAAGGTACATTCGTTGCTTGCTATAACACAGCCTGTACTCAATCTCGCATAAAGCACCCCTGGGTCCTTTCGACGGCCGTGTTGGCGCTGTAGTCATGATTAAATCCGAGGCATACCTTGTCACCACTAACACCGACTACATCCCTACGCTGCCCCCGCTCCCCTCCTTGAATCAGCCGCACGAGGTCTGCTTGCGGGAAGACTTTCGATACGGGATCGACGACCCAACGCAATGGCCCCAACCGTACAGCGAGACCTACTGCCACCTCGCCGCTATTCCGAAACGCGAAGGGCTGCCCGAGTCTGGCATCATGTGGTGGGATCCTACGCCCAGAGACTTCACCCCAAGCGCAGCGACCACTCGTCTGGGGCGTCTACCTGACGCCCGCATATTGCGGTTGAAGAACCACGTTGACGGCATGGTCGAGCGGGTTCACGCATTCGTTGATAAGGGACACTCATCGCACCTGGTGAAGCCGCTGCTCCAATGCATGGCTATGGCTCTCCAACGACTCCGAACGCTGCCAACGACGTGGGAACTTGCTTTGCTGGATCTGAGAACCGTGCAGAGAACCTACTTGGAACTCTGTGCCTTGCTGAACTGGATCACAAAATTCAGACCACAAAAAGACGACGCGCAGACGCAGAGCATCCAGAAACGCTCCCCAGCTGTCCCCCCGCAATGCATAGGGGCCATTGTATCTCAACCAGCGCATGCTCAAGAGCTCTTCCATGCCGGCCTCCCGTTCTGGTATATTTGCCCATTGTTTGCATTCGTGCTAGAAAATATCTTGGCCGTCGCCTCCATCACAGCGCCCTTTGCCTTGAATCAAGAAAAGATGGTTGGGCAGCCGGTCGTGCACAGTGGGACAAATTTGGATGCCAAGATCCGAGGAATGGCACAAGCAGCCTTTCGGACACCATGGTATCGGGACCCTTACGAGGACGGCACTCCCTCTCCTCCGCTTTCCTCGCAGCCTCCGTCGCATTCTCCATCACAGCCCGTAGCCGGCCCCAGCACCGCTCCCAGCACCGCTCCTGCCTCCACGAACCGATATCATCCGTGTAAGTAGGAGCCAGCTTCCTACACTCCTTCTCTGCCATGATTAACCTGCTCCAACAGATCCGGCCGGCGGTAGTAAATCTCAAGATCGAAGGAGATCAGGCCCCGCAAAACCGCACGGCGCAACGACTAGGCAGAGCGCGGGGAGGGATAAATTCCAGCTCTTCCGCGCAGACGAGATGCCCGACGCGATCCCAGCGTGGGCAGAAGCCTTGCTCAAAGTGGACAGGGCCACGACGAAGTCGTATCGCGGGGTGGACCAGCACTATGTTTTTCCCGAACCTGCACTCCTTATCTCAGCGCAATCGGAGGTGCGGAGGCAGCAAACCATACGGAATTGGGTCCTTCTCAAGGACCTTTTTGTCTTCCGCATCACTAGCCCAGACGATGGGACCCCGCTGTGTCTGAAGTCCCAGGAATGGCGCGAGGTTCTTTGCGATGGACGTTTGGACGGGGTGCCAAAAAATTTGCGAGCACAGCAAACCCAAAAGAACTCAGGCAGGAGTGTCGCCACCGTCCTCGGGCCAGCCATCCACGCCAACGCTGTCGATCTTCAGGCACTCAGCAATCTCCCAGAGCTGTTCCGGAACTACACCATTACCGAGATCAGGGAAATCGTATGGGAGGTCGCGGAAGTCAATTTCCGCTTCGAGCTACTTTCCCTAGATCGACGAGCTTCGGGGCAGGAACGTACCTCCGCCGTGGAGCTGTGCTTCGCGGGGGGACTGCTGGTGGGGATGCCGCTGTCCGACAGCCAGGGAGGCTTGGCCGCGCACGACCTGAAAGACCGCCACCGATATCACGTTCGTCTGGCCAAGCTGATGGTCGACTGGGTTACCGACTGCCAGCGACCGCGAGTTATCCAGCTGGGTGTGTTCGAGAAACAGAGCAGGTCAACGGAGGAAATGAGGGATCTTGAAATCGCCGTCGCGACTTATTACACGCAAGCCTTCTACGAGCTTTTTGGACGTGCAGCTGTAATTCCCATGCGTCCGGCCCATGTGCCAAACGAATACTAGTACTCGACTTGAATTTATATAATATACTTACACCCTTACTTGTAACATACTTGCACCCTCAAATGTAGTACACCAAGGCCTGAAGTATCGAATAACACTACGTACCAAGCAAATAAGAATGTTGTTTTGTAGAGCCGTCAATTGCCTTTTTGAGTCGAATGACAAACCGCACCAAATCTTCTGTCCTCACCACCACGCTGACTCTACGCTGACTTTAAGTCGCATGTGGGCTGATCTTGTGTCGCCTTTTCGGCCTGACTGTCAATCGGCCGTGGTCGTCTACTTTTCTCGTTGACCATGACACACTCGACTCAGCTCGACTCAGTAAAGCATCAAAGCAGCGTCAAAGCAGCGTCAAAGCATTGACTAGCATCAAAGCAGCGACCTTTTTCAGAAAATTGGAACATAATGGGCTCTCAAAGCGCTGATCTATATAAGACCTGCGTACGTCTTTCTAGCTTGCTTCATTTCTCTTTCACTCCTGATGGCTCGAACACCCAGATCATCCCACCTTTCGCAGCGGAAAAGTCCTCCACCGCTCAGACCTCCGGCTCGCCTGCTTGGGGATGAGATTGGGCAGCACAAATCCCAGATCCACCCGAAACACGTTGCACAAGCATCCACCGGGAAAGGGCTGTTGGTCGTTATATGGTACAAGGTATGCTGTCTCTCTCATTGGGCCGAAAACACACCACTGAATATATTACTTGCCGCAGCCATCTATGAAACCCGTCGAAATCTTTCTGCCGTGCAAGAAGAACGATCGCATCCGGCTCATTGATTTTAAAGCGTTGTTGGAGGTCGCTCACCTCCACCCGAAAATGCCGCTCAAGTGTTATGTGCGACGACCCAGAAGCAAACAGGGCTCCTGGACGGAGGTTAATTGGGACAACTGGCTCGATGGATTTGGTCCACGCCATCGCCTGCTTCTGTGCTGGAGGCGATTAGATGACGGGACGCTACGGGATTGGAACCAACACGTAGGCGACGTGTAGTTGCAACGCATTCCGCCTCTAATGTAGACAAATTATTATTTCTGCTCTTCCTCATCGTGTCAGAGTGAATTGAGTCCGCGTCTGGATCTGGTGACACTGCCAGCGTCGTAGTAGAGGTTTATTGGGAGGATGACGACGAAATGCCCGAGCCGGAAGGTCCGGAGGCCAAAGTCCAGGCCAAATTGTAAGACGATAAGAAATATGTCCCCCAGAATTTTTTGCTATCATTCAAGGCACACTCCTGAGTGCTGTAGGATTTCGTTTTTATTTGAATACTGAAGTTTTCAGCCTCGAAATCCCACTAGCGAAAAATAGTTGCTACGAAAAGGAAAGGAATAAATGTTTTATTTGGCTGAGCTTGTTGCTGGTGACCGCGTCGCGATGTCACATGAAGAGTTCCCTTTCAGGCAAATGGTGTGACATAGTGACTAGCAGTCACCTCCACCTCCACCTTTGCCTCGTCGACCACGACGCGCTCCAGCGTCGTAGTCAGCTGCGAGCGCGCTTTTCCCTGGCGCTCACCACCTCCGTATCGCTTTCGTATGCATAAAGCTTGGCGACCACCAACTTTACGCCAGGGGACGGACTTGCCACCACCCACTCGACTCAACGCCGTGAGCGTTTCTTTGATTTCTGTTGGGCGGCATTAATACATTTCTGGTCCCAAGTTTACCTTGAACCGACGACAGTGCTGACTTTATGTCGCGTAGAGCTGGTCTGACTTTGTGTCGGCCTGTCTTTTCGCCTGACTTTGTGTCGGCGCCACGACCTACGACGGTGATTTACCAGTCGACAGGGGATTTACTGTTGCTGTGGCCATCCACTCTGCTCTGTCTCCACGGCCAATGTCTCCCCACGGCCAATGTCTCCTATGGGCACGTTTACCTACTGTCTGTATTTAGTTGCCAATTGCGCCAGGAATTTCCCCCTTAAATTTCACCCTTATCGCGCCTCAGCTATTTTGTGTACAGCATATCTAGATTTTGTCCATATCTTCATACAGTTTTATACTGAAGTGTCACGTATCCTCCATACGTACCGGAATACTTACATATATTTACATGTACAAGTTTCAGGTCGAGGAATAGCATCGCAAGCTGCAATTGCGGTGCATACCCGCGCTGCTCGTCAGCCTCTTCATGTAAGTCTCAACCATTGTAGCGAGTGATCGGCACGCTTATTGTTTTCGAAGACATCTGATATATAAGGCGTCGTTTCCGCGTTTCGTGTGGAGCCCATTCCACCATGTCGTATCCTGGGCGCAGGGCTGTCAAAAAGCGAAAGAGAGGCTCTGGCGCTGTGGAGAGCGGTCCTTCAGACCCTTCGGTTCGGATCATGGCTTCCACCGGTCGCGATGGGGTCACCACCTACAAGAGAACTCGACTCATGGACGAAACCCAAAACCCGATTATCTACGAGCCGATTCCTAAAAAGAAAAAGAAACCTCAAGTGGACCGTACCGAGCAACGGCAGACGGAGGTGTGTTTTGGGACACATGAGCATGCCCTCGACTAACGGTCTTTTTCAGACGGCTAAGCTGAATGACCAATTCATGGACTTACTCCCGACCCTGACACGCAAAGTGCTAGAAGCGAACGAAGCCGACGCCGCGATGGGAACGCCATGTGCTTGCCGCAGGAAGGAAGCCGTCATCGAGGACGGGGTGGAAACAAAAAAGGACGCAATTTGCGAGGTGCAGTGTCATAACTGCACGCAGTATCCCGCGTCGTGCAAGCAGTGCTTTGTCGACGCACATCAGACGAACCCCTTCCACTGGGCGGAAGTCTGGGACGACAAGCAGGGCTTCTTTCGGCGGCACAACCTGTCCGCGCTGGGCCATCACTTGCAGCTGGGCCATAACGGAGGGCCATGCGCGAACTCGATGGCCGACGTACCCTTCGTGGTTACCGCGGAAACTGGAGTCCACGCTCTCCGCATCCGTTTTTGCGGTGACTGGCCCACCGATCCTAAGGAGAGGATTGGCAACCACGTCACGCAGCTGTTGAATGCGCGCCTGTTTCCTTGCAGCTTTGAGGAAACTGCGAGCGCCATCACGTTCAACACGCTCAAGCAATTCCAGATCCATCACCTGGAGTCCAAAGTGGCGGCCTTCGATTATTGCGGCTCTTTACGGCGACTAACCGACAATGCGTTTACCCCGTCTGTACCTGTGGGTGTAAGG